>JAGFPH010000184.1:354717-416359 GCA_018207615.1 Philaenus spumarius | reverse complement strand
ACTATAAGTTAGAATTACAGGTATTAGGGTTGGAATATCTACCCTCTTTACCCGGGTTCAGACACTACAAAATGTTAATAACAAATAAAGGACAGATCAATAACAATACATCAGTGGCTCAGTGATAGAATGCTTATCTCTATATTTACCCACACAATACCTACAGTAATACAAAAATATACGATTTGATACATTAGCCTACACTTAGGCTATGCTACGTACATTTCTTTTACTAGATATTACGTTCATAGGACAGACTGAAACAAGAACTCGGTAAACAAAGCTACTGAATTTACTTCCGTTAAACTTTTGACTCCAAACTCAATGTGATATCGATAGACTAAGTATTCTGTTTACTCACTCAAATTTCGTTCTACTGCAGAACCGATTTCGTCCTTCAATCGTGTAGAACTCTCGTAGTGTTAACTTGCCTCGTGCTGTCCAACTTCCGACCCTTAGTTTCACAATACTTGGCCTAATCTCGGCCCAACATCTTTAGCTAACTGGCCTAGCTCCCGGTCCACACTTTAACAGACTGGCCTCGAATCTAGATTAGGGTTATGCTTATATAACCCATCTAACTTCCGTGTTGACAAACTACACTGTTTTTACATGCAACACAAAAACACTTTCGCCAAGCTCATCCTTCCTTATTATGCTTCCTTGTTTACCTCCATCTGTCTCACGCAAAGTAATATCTTTACACTAAAGATTCTAACTCTAATACTGAATATAACTAATATATATCTTTTATTACACATCCCATTAATTCGTAACACAGGCTATATTTTTTTTTAATTCTTGCATTTTTGTTGCAATACGAAACAACTTACGTAATAGATGTTACCAACTTATATGTTTACAGTATTCGGGCCGGCGACCAGTTAGGTTTAACAAAAATTACATGTATGTTACTTATAGTTACTACTATGTTACTATCTATATTTAATCGCTTCAGCGGGCCTAAAATAGCCTGTCTGAACAGCAATCAAACGAAAATAGTTCATGTGTATCTCTTCGTACGACATCAATAGAAAGTGGGGGGAAATAGTATACAATTACCATGTATAAATTTCAAAGTGTATAACCATTAATTATTTATAAACACTGTTTCGTTTCTTATTTATAGATGGATATATGTTGTTGGGTTCCTCTAATTTGAACGGCAGATATTGGACTGGCTCAGTATGGTATTTCTTAGAAGCAGAAGGAGCGCCAGACAAAGAAAAATGTTTAACTGGAGTCGACTGTTCCACCAGTGTCAGTGCTGGAAAGTTTCTGGATTCCAAGCAAAAGGTAACTTAGGCTATTTCTTTACCTTTTGAGTACTACGAATGTACGGGGACGTTTGTCGCTAAACCTCTGTAACAGATTAGCACATTTGGGTACGTTTTATATTTTTCTGTTCAAAGTACTACGTTCGTACATATCCATGCCTTTCTAAATTCATACTAGTAGGTAAAGCTATCTGTTATCTTTTAAAGAAGCTGTATTTTTAAACAAAACGTAACAGCCATTGTTTACAAAAATCCTCGACTTCCATGACTACAGTTTAGTTCGGTCTCTATAGTTAACCTCGTTTGTGACTTAAGGCTATGTTTTGATTCCATTTAGAAATAGCTGATTATTGTTGTGCAATATTCATTAAAATCAACTAGGCCTAATTGATTTTATCAATAAAATAATAAAATAGATAATAAAATCAAACTGTTCTTTACAAATGCCGAATTGGACATTGAAGAGGAACTGGAAAGTGAAAGTTTTTTTGTGTACAAGATAGTGGTCTTTCGAAATTGGATACTTACGATGATATTGCTTTGCATGAACCTAGTACTAGCGTAAGTAGGCACTATAAAACGTAAAAAAAAAACAAATAAACCAAGAGAATATAAATGGAATAATGATCCTAATTTTCAACCAATACCTACTGCAGCATTTTAGTGATAATGATTCTGGACTAATACAACCATAGGCTACAAATAGATGAAAATTCTCCTAAAATGGATTACTTACGCTGATCCAATTTATAGTAGACTAGCTGACCCGTACGGCGTTGCCCGTGGTGGTTGGTATTTTCAGTCTTTTTAACGTAATTGTATTCTTTTTAAGTGTTCAGTCAGTGAGTGGTATTTGGCTTTTATACCTATATCTTAAATAATTAGCCCAATAATTGGTGTTTTAGTTCATTGTAGGTTTAACCTAAAATTATATTCAGTTTTTGATCCAAATCAGTTGTTGATCAAAATCAACTGTTTTAAGCTTTTCATACGAACAGCTGTTTTTTGTGCCCCTGATAAAATCAAAAGAAATCTTTCTTCTTCTTCCTTAAGATTGACCTTCCATAAGATTAACATTGAAACTTTGAGGGCCACTGGGGCGTAGCCCTAATGTCTTAGGACTTCGGTAAATGGCCTAAAACCTTCCCAGGGTTAACCTGAGTTACTATGCAAAATTTCAAAGCAATCGGATGGACGGTTTGGTAACGCATAAAGGACAAACGTACAAACAGACGGACATACATTGAATTTTATATATTATATAGATTATAAAAATGTTTATTATTACAAACTATTTTAATTTTTCAGCTATAAAAAATCACCCTCGCCCATCCCCTTCTTCAACCCTTTAGACAAATTTTCAGGTTTATTTTTTTATATGTAGCCTATATGCTTTTTTAAATAAAACATTTAATTAGGCCTAAATAAATTAATAAAAAAACATCTGCATACAAGATAAATCAATGTGAATAATAGATATATAACATATTAGAAAAGAAGTAAAATTAGAAAAATACTCAGGCTGTGGGCCTAGTTCGTATTTCTAAAACGAAGTACTTAAAAGGTTAAATAAGCAAGGTTGAAATTACTAAATGCCTTCTCGCCAAATTGTGGCAGAGTTGTCAACCTATGAACAAGAACGTAATTAAAATACGTAGTTCTATTACTAATTGCCAGGCCTGCAGAATATGTCTGAATGCACGAACGAGGTTTATTGGGAAATATAGATAAGAAATTAATGGGATCAAAGGTCGGTCTAAGTGGTTTGTACGATACATATACATACACACACAAAGTGTGTTGTCTGCTCTCTGCTGCAAGCTGCAAGTCGGACAAGGTTCCTATTTAATTTTCACCGCATAAAATATTGTACGGTCGAGCCGCTGATACAGTATTAATCTTCAGCTCACAAAATACCGTACAGCCGAGCCACCGATATGTTTTTGTTTTGTGCCGGTTGATGAATGGCAGTTTCCTGATTCTTGACTGGCGCTCAAATACTTTTGTTATTTATTAAATAATTATTATGATACTGGTATGCAAATTTTGATTAGTTTCATACAAATGATATTATTCAAGCGATAAGAATTAAATCATATTTAACCAAAGTATACAACGATACTTAATGCATAGGTATTACTGATGTTTTTATTTTTTTTTACCAAAATTCGAAATCAGCCTTTATCAGTAAAACGCGTACAATGTAATGACTAATTTTTTGTTTCCTTTTTCATTTCGTAGACGGGGTATAATGTTATCTGTTATATCTCATATCTTTCGTTTCGAGTTTTTGACCCCGTTAGTTTATAAGTAGCAAATGGTCTAGGTGGTTGTTTATTACTATGATTTTTATATTTATCCTATAGTGATTTTTTCCTTCGCAATTGTTTATTATTGTGATGTTAATAAAAAATAAAAAAAACGAAAAATGATCGGTGTAATTTCAGCAGATAATTGGGCCCAAAACCTGATTAAATTCCAACTTGATGAACTAAAAAATGATGCACTTGTTACTACTCACAACGTCAGATCTTGTTTTCAATTCGTAAAGCTAAACAAGAAACACATAGGTCTATATTTCACATATATAATTATATGTATATTTAAAAATTATTAAAAAAATAATAACATCAATTGAAACATATTATATTACTACGTATGATGCTCCACACATCATGGTTATTAGCATTGTATTTGGATAACCTAATAGAACTCTGATCCAATGCAATATTTTGTTCCACTGGAAATTCGACTTTTTTGGCGCTATCTATTGGGAAAACGAGGGTAGCTGTTTGAAACACCAATGATTTCTCCCTAGCGCTACCTCGCGGCGCGATCATGTACTATTTTCGCGACAACCTTTTTTCCGGCACACAGCCCCCGTATGGATGCAAGATCTATTTATTATTCATGATCTATGCTATTAGTTTCCAATTTGTAAAGCTAAACGCATGTCGCATATTTAAAATATACTTATTATAATAAACAAAATAAAACTACCAAACACATCATAAGAAAATAAAAATAAAGCCTAAACATTCCCATGTTGAACGTACAATTTAACATTTAATCAGTTGGAATTTGCATAGGTTAGCAGCACTAGCCTACTATTTTCTAAAAAAATATTGACATGAGTAGGGATGAGTGAGATTGAATTCGAGACGAGAACGGAATGTTGTTTAATGCAAATTATCGAGATTGAGAAGAAGACGAGAGCTGAGGTTTAGGAACAAGCGAGAAACGTGAATTTAATAAATACAATTTATTGAGAACGAGAAGAACCGCGACTAGCGTTTTTGGAACAAGAATGAACCAAAACTTTAATTTCAAGTTGAGAGTGAGAAATATCAAATACTTATTTACATCATTGAAAGGAAAATATTGTACATCCCGAGGGATAAGTTCATTATTAATAAGTTTACCTTCTTTCGATTTACTATTGCTACTAAGTTTATTATAATAATGTTACAAATATAATGTATCTCATAGATATGTACTTTAACAGTTGACTATTGATTAATAACCCTTTACACTACATATTACGCAACATATTAATTTGTATATAATTATATTTTATTTTTTTAGTTAAGTAATTAATTGCCATTATTTATTTTACTAGAGAAACCAAGATACATAAAATTCAATCTCTACTTTGCTAAGTCTTCAGTGTCAAGTAATCTAAATAAGATATTGTTGAGTTTTTTGGAAAACTTCTGTTCATCTGTCTTTTCATTCTTATGTAACTTTATTCTTTATTTAAATAAAACTCGAGATTTTAAAAACGCTTCGAGAAATTTATGGCAGAATCGAGAATAGTACAACCAAGAAATGAATTGTTTTGTTGACAACTGCTCGAGAGTTTCGAGGTCTTGCACATCCCTATACATGAGCCATAAAAGTTTAGATGGGGAGCAAAACCTGGTGTTTTCAGATCAGCATTTATAACCATGTAGGCTTACTTTATATCTCACAGTTTCTAGGTCTCCGCAAAGAAATCTGAGAGTACCTATTGAGCTTGTAGTATTTGCAAATGTTAAATTGAAGGGTAATTGAAATAACAATACCTCTCTTTGAGATTTGTATTTTTCAATAAATCTGCTGAAAAATAAGTTTTTATTATACACAAAGATGGCTGTGTTTGCCTAATGTATCCTCCTAATTAATTTTCATGTCATAAGTGTTTCAAAATCAATACTTTATATACACAGTGGAGTCTTGCTAATTCGATCACTGCTAATCTGAACAAATTTGGTTATTAGGAAGGTGTACAGCAAAAAGATGTGTGCGAACTGATACAATAATCAAACAACTTGTTGGAAGTGTGCACTCCTCCTCTTGTAAAACATACGACTACACACTCATTTTTTAATAAATTACGTCCGTTTACTGCTAACTCTTTCTTTTTTTGCTTGACGTCTGTACTTTGTTCCAGTTGATTAATGGTAACATCCAGCGTATATAGTAGGTAAATCGATTGCTAGTAACTAGGTTCGAAACTACGCAACATGTGTCGTAGGTTCCTCTACTTTAGCAGAAAATTATTCGGATTAGCAGGACTTCACTCTAACAATGTAACCTGTCTAAATTTAGTTTGTTTGATAAAGTCATTCGTTATTAATTGTAAGCACAAGCATTAACTTTTCTTGTATGTTTTCTATTTAGATAGTAGTTGGAGAAGACACCGGAACCGTAACTATGTTCACTTTAACAGAACTAGAAGAAGATCATTCTTTTCATTTAATAGGCGAAGCTACAAGATCTGATCATGACAGTTCAGTTTTGTCGATTTCAGTTTCCAACGACAAGGCAAAAGTTGTAACTAGCGGCATGGATATGTGGTGAGTTTTGAACTGCAATTAGTAATAAACTGTTATTGTCTTTACGATATTTTGTTCGGACATTTGTGTATAGAGAAAATAATACAAGAGCATTTCAAGAGTATAAATTAAAACTAAATAGAAAACAAACCTAGACGACTAGGCCTATGTTTGATGTAAAAATTCAACTAAGAATAAGGAAGAACTGACATCAGTTTTTGCTGTGGAGAAAAATGCAAGTAAAACACGCCTTCAAGACTATGCCGATAAGCATTCCAGGAAAATAATGTTCGGCAGACTTTACGCAGTCCTTATTCAGCCACATATTTAGAGTTATATAACCATCTGTCAGTTCTTTCTGTTTATTTTTTACATTATTAAGGTAATTGTTCACTTGTGACAAAATAGTCTTAAGAGTAGTCTTGAGACTAGACTTACGAATGGATAAGGTCCTGAGAGCAGAATCGGAGACTGCACATGCCACTCGTGGACATGCTCTTCCCACTCTCGTGAACTAGTCCCCAGTCTTCTGTAATTGTTGAAAGAGCTGAGAGTTTCTCAAGTGAAGCAAGTTTTAAATTTTAATCTAATTTTTATTTCACAATAAATGTTATAATTTTTCAAAATAAGCGAGAAGTAGTTTGACAAGGTTCTATCGGGTAAATAGTTTTCTCTCACGTTGGTACTTAGCTTTGTTATATGGTTTTTTACTGTGCAGAATATGTTTGTGTGTTGTTTAGTGTTACAGTAGAGTCCCTCTATTCCGAAAATCCGCCTATTCCAAAGAAAGTTCAGAAAAAATACCGATTAAAAAAAATATAAATCAGGAGAAATTAAAAAGACTTTCGTGAAAATCTTACATTTATTGTTATACAAATAAGTTAAATAGAGACATACATAGAGGATAAGCTAGATAAAACTGCCTGAAAAAAAATTGAAAACTGGTTTTATTTCCTTCCAGTTTTCCATCCGTTTTGTGAGAAGGAAGCTATCACAACAAGCGACAGTTGAAACAGATACCGGGTCCATCAGAAAGAAGGAAGGATTAGATACAACAGCTAGGCACTAGGAGTGTTATTGCCACCTGCCAGTTTCGTTCATCAGCTTTTCTCTTCCGTTTACGTTATCTCGAAGGAATTTAATTTTTTTCTCGATCTTTTTTCAAGACTGGGAGGTATTAACGGACAGACAACGAGATAACAAAACGGACAGTTCAAACAACCTATCCCTTCCCTTTTGTTTTTAGAAGAAAACGGAATCATAACACAACGGAAGGAAAAAATGAATGGTGTAAACGTACGCTAAGTCGAAATTAAGAGCATTTGCCTCTTCTACTTGTGATATGAGTTCAGTTTGAGTGTTCACCTCCTTCTCGCTTTCCTCAGAGCGCTGTATAGAAGTGACACTAGCAGATGTCCCCGCACTTAATTTACGCCTTAACAAGTCAATATGTTGATATTATTCATGAAATCCGCTTATTCCGAATTTCTGCTAAACCCAATTAGTTCGGAATAGCGGGACTCTACTGTATGTTGAAGATATGTTGTTTTCATTACCTACTATATTATTTCATAAAGGCGAATATAGATTAGGAAGAATTTGAAAATTTTGTTATGTGCTTTAATGCCTAGTTTAGTGACCTGTATATTTAGTGACAAAATTTAGTTAAAAGTATTAGCAGTTTTAGTTTTTGCTTGTACATTTTTTCATTTGGCTCTTCATGGGATTTCAGTAATATTGTGTTGGCTTGCAAATGGTTAGATGTTGTAGTAGCTACTAAACCGTAGTGCTATGCTTCTATATAATTCTGCTTTTCATAGAAGCTTTCAAATATACTTTGCTTAAAATGGTTATGATTGTTATTGTTTCAGTATCATAGTTCGGAATTCTGAAGACTTGATGTGCGAGAACTTTTACAAATTTGCTCATGTTGATCATGTTACTTGTGTAGCGTTTCGTCCTCTAGACGCCAACTATATATTCTCATCGAGCTCACTAGATGGCACTGTGTTACTCTGGGATTCGAGGCAATCAAAACCTGCCACAGGTAAATAATAAAAGTACGTGTTACTCTGTTAGTCTGCCACCTATTTCGAGTGTTGTTGATTTAAATAAATACACAAATTCCTATCTGAATATACATTTTTAGTGCCTCTCATTCATATTAATATTCAAACATCGAGAGTCTGTCCAACACTTCCTAGATAAATTAGTTAGACAAAGTAACATAACCATACCTAAATATAATTGATATTAATAATAATAATAGTGTAAAAGAAATGTAATTATCATCCAACTTAATAACCTGGCCTCAAATTATGGTTGAAAATTTTTCAATACACCTTCTCACCGTATTACAAAACTATTTGCCCAAAACGCTCTAGAACGTAATCGTAATGCCTAATTCAGCTATCTCCGATTCCGTTTAAGTTGTTACAATTTAAAGTAAAAACAGTTCGTGCTTGGAGAAACTCATAATAGGATACAAATAACCAATTCGTAAAATTTCACAACTAAAAATCTGGTTATTGTATCCTTGTTTATTACATCTTTTTCAAACTCACCTTACATTCAATTTTAAACACTCCGCACTGCAAATTAAATAATATAAAGTACAAAATACAGTAATTCCTCGACATTCGCGGACTTGATATTCGCTGTCGCTAAAAAAACACTGTATTAAATAGCAAATTTGTAAATTATTACAGTGTATGTACTGTAATTATTATTGTACGAATTTAATAACATTGTATAAATGCCATGTCGGCGAAACACTCACAAATACAACAAAACATACAAGATGGGATTTCCCTACAACACACCTCTGCGTGAATACAAGTGGACTTGTGCAAATGAAGATCAATGGCATACTGTACTGTACAGTGATTTAGTTGGAGACATCAATTTAGTGTACGTACAGCAAGTCAAATTAATTTAAAAGATATATTAAAATTACAGTAAAATATTTTGAAAGAAATCAAGTTTTTACTACGTTTTAGATTATCACTCGTGTCCAATATTTTCGCTACAGACACTGACAGCGAACGATAGCTTGATGCCTTGACGTGACTAAGTTCTAAAAATAGACAAACCCAGACAATGACAGAGCAAGTAGGGGTGGGTAGAGGTACCCTTATGAGAGCACTGACCTTGAGGGGAAAGTGAGAAGACAAACAATGCTCCAATAACTTATAAAATTATCAACTGTACACTCCAAGCAACTGAAATCAAAGGACTTTTTTTACTGTGTAAAAGCGAAATCACGTAAAGTGGGACCGCCTATAACAAGTTCTGCCTGTATCTTATGTAAATTAACTATAGGTATTAGTACATAATGTTTTAAAATTTACTAAATGTCACGAACATAACTTTCTTTTTCCTATAAATATTTGGTTTTCGCTATTCGCGGCAATTTTTCGGAACCTATCTGCGAGGGATCGCTGTCTAACAACGAAATATTTGATAAATACAAGTTATATAATATGAAAAAACTACAAAATTATGAGAAACTTGAAAATTTTAAGTTCTAAAATTCAACTTGCTCAGTAAATCAATATTAAAAAATCTTCAAGTTTACAATCAATACTAACGTAAAGTGAACAATTCTATATTTTATAAAGTTTTTATACAATTCCTAGGCTAAACTAACATAAACTCTCCTTTTTTACTTTCTCCCCCTGTACCATAGTATATGGAGAAAGTATTGTATTCGTCAAAATTTTTGAGTTTGAGTTTTTGGTGGAAATATCCGTTTTGGGTCCCCCTGAACCTAAAAAAGTGGTTTTCAGAGTGATGTCTGTGTGTGTGTGTGTGGATGTTATCAGACCTAAAGCCTAAACTAGTTGTCTGATTTTGATTAAATTTGGTATGGAGGTACTAATCCACGGTATCTCCAGGCATTTTTTTTTCATTTTTGTGTATTTTTTATTTTTAAGGTTAATTTTCCCATAAAACCCTTAAAATAACGGAAAAATCAACTTTTCTCAAAACGGCTCTAACGATTTTGATTAAAATTTTATAGTTTATTACGGACCTAAAGTACTATAAACTATAAAAAAATTTATCAAAATCGTTCGAGCCGTTTTTGAGAAAAGTTGGTTTGTCCGTTATTTTATGGATTTTTATGGGAAAATTATTACTCTTAAAAATAAAAAAAATTGGTATTTTGAATTATTATTCTACTGATGAAAAGGTAGAGTATGTTATAGTACATGAAATACTATTTTTTTTATTAAGTTCCTATAATGAGGGAGAAAGTATGTGTCAGTTTCCTGATACCGTTTATTGTATTATATCACCTACCTAATATAATACCTAATATATTATATATAATACCTAGCCTAATTCATACATTTGAAATCGCTTTAATCACTTGTTCATTGCGTATGGAGTATTTGCAAGATGGAAGTTTCCGGGCATTTACGTTATTTAATTGTTGTTGTTTCTCATTTAACGGCTCTTTAAAACAGTGACATTATGCTACGAAGGTTACTTGGATGAGTATTGTAAACTTATGCCATTTTTAAGGCCTTTAATGGACTGAGGTTTAAAATCCTTTTAAGACTAGCCTTTCTTCATCTTTGTAACCAAGAATACTCATATTAGACAAAATTATAATGCTTTATTTTTATTTAATTGTTTGCAGGTGATGGTAGTCAATAAGATGAAAAAAATACTAAATTTATTTCTTCAGCAACAGCACAATAAAGTTAAATGACAAACAATACATTAACCGATGCCGAAACTATCTAGCTGAAGGCTAAGAGAATTAGTATTTACTTCAAGTGATCCGTTTTATGTTTTCAGTTTTAAGGGATACTCCAAAAGAAGGTATTTCAGCACTGGCGTGGAATAACACAGACGATAATATACTGGCTGTAGGTACTGTGCTTGGTAATACCAGTATGTTGGACCTCAGGACATCCTCTTCTATTATAGAAACAAGGCATTACAGAAGACCAATCCACAAACTGCTCTTCATAGATTCGAGGTAGGACATGTACATTGTATAGAGTTCCAAGTATTAAAATAGTAAAAAAATATTAATATTGGCCAAAAAACATAATAAATTATAAATACTAATTTACAGAATATGTTGTACATATATAAGCAACTATTTTAAGTCATATATTAAACTAATATGTAGTAAAAAATATACTAAAATTAATAGAAAATAAATATAAATGATTACAAATAACAGAGCATATGAACGTCTGTCTGGCCTGACAATTAAGGTTTTATTGCCTTTCCCATCCATGTAGCTTTTTCGTCGTACCCATTTATAAACAATAAATACAGAAATAAGTTGGATGTTGCCCCAGACATAAGACTGTAATTGGCTTCTTTTGAACCTAACTCCAAAAAATTGTGTGCAACAAAGCAAGGACAGGGCTGAGGCTAATATAAATTGCAAATAATAGAGGTGACAAGTGTTTACAATTTAAAGTAATTTTTTTCGTTCTAACTATAATAAAACTAATAGCAGATCTAATTTTTAAAATTTGTTATTAATAAAGTACTTTTTGTTAAATTGTAATCGCAAAATTATAGTACTCAAACAATTTAAAACTGTATTTATTGCTCTACTGATTTCTCATTACTGACGCTAGAATAAGTAGATCCGAATTTTAGATACGACTTATGATCCAGGGGACAATTCATGGAAAGAAGTTGTTAAGGGGTACGCAACTACAAAAAGTTTGGGTAGAATTTTAGAAATAACATATAGGATGCAGTTTAAATTGAAATTCCTCCCTTAAAGTGGTAAATGTATTTAATTCTTCAATATATCTTATATTGGATTAAATATTAACTTTAGCTTGGATTACAATAGGTCCATTGTTCTTGTTCCAGCTGCTTAATTCCTTTGGAAAATATACCCAATCGTTAATGTTCCTTCTTGGCTTTATTTTTTATTTATTTGTTCTTACTTTACTTTAGCCAATGCTAGCCTTCACAGGTTTGGCATTGGCTTACAAGCTAGTGGTCTCTGTTACTTGTGGTTAGATTTGTACCATCCACCTTTTCTTTTTCTTGCACAGTGGTAATACATTGAACTTTGCTTGCTACGTTGATGTGCTTGAAGGACGTCTTGCTCAATGCAAACTAAGAAAACTGCATTCGCTTCAGCTCTTAAAAATCGCAAAGGATTGTTGAATGGGTGAAAAGGGCAATATATTTAGAGGGAATTTAAGCTAGTGTTCTCTTAAGCAAGTATGTTACTACATTGTTTTCCGAAAACTCCTTTATGTCTTGATACCCTATTAGACCACGAAGTACCAATCCTTCCTGATCGCGGTGTATATATTAGACTTCTACATTTGATGATATGACAGCCTGTAGGAGCATTCTTGGTAAGGTAACTGCCCTGGTTGCGACTTGAGAAACTCCAAAAACACAACATTGCAAAATTGTGCTTTTATGAAAGTAGTTTTACGGCTGCTTTATATATTTACGTAGTCTTAAAGAATGATTTCGAGCTTATTTATTTGGGTACGGTGTACACTTAATGAATTGTCTCCATGGCTGCGGTTTCCTCAGAGCCTTTATTATGTATTAGATGCTTCTGTGGGAATGTGTAAATTTGTTGCTGGGTCAAGTTTTATGCCGAGTTTTTACGTAACTCTTAGAAATAGGCCTGTTGTGCTGGGAACCGTTTTGGCAAAACTGCCATATTTTCCTGATTTTTAACCTTGTCCACTAATATTCTGCTGCCTTCAACTCTCTCATGAAATCATAATCACAGCATTATTTACAAATGCAGGTTGGGCTAGCACTGTCTCCAATCTTAAACAAATACGAAGCGGTTATGCAGCAGCTGGGACATATTTGACATTTCTTGTGCCCCTATCTTCTATCTAGCCATTTAATCGCAAACATATGTAAGCTGCGTTTATAAAGTATTGTTATTTTTTACCATCTTAAGAAATTATTTAATCACATAAAGATCTGTCAGTATTTTCATAATGTTTAAATATCTTGTACTTTAAATGTTTTTGTTCCTGACTTTTTGAATATGTACTTAACTAGTTCCATTTATTTATATTTATAATAATTTGATGATTTTTGTCTTGTCTTAGATGGCTAGCAGCAACAGCTGATTCACATGAAGTTAAAATACTTGACTCACAGACTTTAAATGTTCTGTAAGTATACTTTGGACTAGTATATAGCCCAGTTGGTATAGGTTAAAACTACCAGTAATTTGCAATATGGCTGATTTTTTTTATATAAGTACCTTAAAGTATGTACATTAACATAAAAAAGTTTACCAGTCTATCGATTTCCCAAAGTCGAAAAAGAAAATCGATTATCATTTTTTTTTTTATTATCCTTAACCCTTTTGGCGCCAGGCATCTAGCGCGGCTGACTAGCCTAAACCGCCACGGCCTAAATCACTGTTTTTGCAGTACTCTATATAAAGCGTTCTAAAAACCTTGCTATTGAAGCTAGAACAATATTTTTTTTATTTTTTTTTTGTCTTTAGCTATTCTATAAGATAAACATATGCAAACAAAGTTTAATTCAATTTGTATATTCGAAAAGTAATAAAAACCTTAAATCAAATTTAGTTAACAAAAAAAAAATATATTTTGAGCTAAAAAATCAATATAAACAAAAAATATTTTATACATAAAATTAATTTTTATATTGAAGTAAATGTAATAATGAAGCCCTGTAAAAAATTTTAAGAGAATGTAATGATAAACAACAAAGAAAAAAAATATTTTTTAAAACACGGAAAAATCTATTTAGATCCTATTCTTACCTTATGTAAGTGTGGACGGTGCAGACTCTATTCTGTAGATGTTTAATCAGTTAGTATTAGTTATTTTGTAATACGTATCCTAGTAACACATTAAAAACTAAAAATAAAAAACAACTAAAACACTAAACCACAATAAAAAACACAATTAAATAATACAAATAGAAAGTATAAACACACTACGATCAGTAGCTAGTGACAGACTGTCGTAAGTCAATCACACGACTTCGCGCGCAAAAAAAACCAGCTGTATATGTTTGTGAAACTGTAGTACCAACATAATAACATTAAATATCCTTTAGTTTGTTCTTTTAGGATAACAAAACACGAAACTAGGACTCTCTATCTGTTTAAATAACGAAATTATATCGATTTTACAAAACGTCCGATCGATCGGATGTTGGCGTTTTTCGCCGGAAATTATGACGTCCGATCAATCGGACGTTGGCGGTCAAAGGGTTAATATTTCGAGCTATGATGAAGATAGAGAAAAATAAAAAATATCACTGTGTAGGGGAGGTATTTTTCAATAAAAAAGGTCATATGTATTTATTTTCTCCGAGCAATTGGTTTGTCTGGAAAAAATTCTATAATTCAGGTATGTATTTTGCAGCAGGGGAAATCACTAAAAGGGACATCTTATTCATATATGAAGCGTTGGGTCATTCTAAATTGGCTGAATTTTAATATATCGAATTGAAACTTGACATAGGAGTTAAAATATATATTTTAAACATTTATGCTGAGTCTCAGCTTGTTATCTTGAAAATGGCCCAATCTAGAACCACTTGACTCATCAATGGGTTTATCGATTTTAGGAGTACCGGACCCACGAACTAATTTTAATCGGCTCCAGTCTAGAAAATTTTCAAAATATCAACCTGAAAGTTTTTTTACAAGTTAAATATATATATTCAAACAAGTTCAAGGAGTATAAACCTTTTTCATCATTTACTTTTCAAAGCACAAGTAACTTAAAAAAGTATAATTTTAGACCTTTTTAAAATTTTCATCAAAACGCTTGAGTTGATCAGCTGCAGATTAGTCATTTTTGAAATATAGTTTTTAAAATAAGTATAGCAAAAAACAATTGTATTTGTAACTTTTGTACCAATTTTTAAATCGATATGTTCAAAAATGTCGAAAATGGAGTCGTTGAATCCAAAAGTGTTATAGTTAAAACGAGATAGGTAAAACAGAAGACTATTTTCAAGCGCCTCGTTTTTAAAAATAACAAGACAAAAATCGTTCATACTTACTAAGAATATTTATACTGGTGTACTCAACTTGTAAAACAAATTTGGTGTTGATATTCCAAAAATTGACGAAACTGGAATAGATTGAAATTAGTTCGTGGGTCCGGTACTCCTAAAATCGATAATCGAAATCGACTCCTAGATCGGGTCATTTTCAAGATAACAAGCTGAGACTCAGCATAAATGTTTAAAATATATATTTTAACTCCTACGTCAAGTTTTAATTCGATATATTAAAATTTGGCCAATTTAGAATGAGCCAACGCTTTATATATGACTAAGATGTCCCCTTTTAGTGATTTCCCCTGCTGCAAAATACATACCTGCATTTTCAAATTTTTTCCAGACAAACCATTGCTCGGACGAAATAAATACATATGACCTTTTTTGTTGAAAAATACCTCCCCTACACGGTGGTATTTTTTATTTTTCTCTATCTTCATCCCAGCTCGAAATATTAAGGATAATCGAAAAAAAAAATGATAATAGATTTTTTTTTCGACTTTGGGAAATCGATAGACTGGTAAACTTTTTTTATGTTAATCTACATACTTGAATGTACTTATAAAACAAAATCAGCCGTATTGTAAATTACTGGAACTTTTAGTCTAAAATTACCTCTACCGACTGGCCTAATAGTGTAAGCCTACATTTTGATTTTAGTCCATTGTGTCATTGAAAAGCTACCCGACTTTTCAGATCAGGAAGTACCATGCTGTCCACTTGGATAAGGCTTGCCCTGAAAAAAACTTATAAATTAACAACTCTGCTTTACTAGTAAAAACCAATACAGCAGCAGTATCCAGGAGTGGTTATAACAAGCTTGCTTGTTTCTCACCTAACCTGAATGTGTATACATCGTACTAGCGAGATATCAGAATAGCGAGACATAAATGTTGTTACCTAGTTATTATATTCTAAACTGCTACTGTACATGATCCAAGTTTTTCGTTTATTTTGCCCGAAAGTTAGTTTTTGACCCTTATATTTAAAACTTCTGGTGAAAATAAAAATTCTATAAAAATGTCAACACCGACAAAAAATATATATTTCTATTAAGGGATTATAATAAAACATCTAGGGATAAAGATTAATTTAGTTTTAATTATCCCAAAGCAACTCTTCAATCATCACTATGAGCAACAATGGGGATACGGCGATAGCTATTTAGGTTTTTCGATAAAAAAAAAAAACTCGTACATTAAGAATATTACTAATTTACTAAAAATCCATATTTTCCTACTGTTAAAATTTAAGTTTTGCTTAGTTCTTTCCTATTGAAAACATTAGCGAACTTATTTGTCGATTCTAACTAAAAATTTCAGTAAATGTATTTTTAGATAGTTTTGTAGACTTAAAAAAATATTTTTTCTACATTACTAATTCTACCTTAGTTTTTTACAAATTAATTTTTTTGTTATTCCCCAACAGGTATACGGACGATAGACACAACGACTTCGCCCGAGGTTTAGCTTGGCATCCTAAACAACAAAGTCTGTTCTCCTGTGGATGGGATAAACAAGTCCTAACTCATCACATCTCTTCGCTACCAAACACCAAAACTATACCTCCTTAACACATCTTATCTTTGGAAAAATTTACTTGAAGTATATTGGCCTAAATTTGATTTGACAACCAGAACACTCTTAAATAGATTTTTTAAGAGTAGAACAATTTTAAAAGAATAAAATCAAACCCTTTCTGTAGGCTATTGGTCGTCAAATGACAAATGTTAGGTTATGAGGTTATTTGAAGTATTCTCTACAAAAATAAAAGAATATTATTTTATAACGATTTTATTTTTATTCCATTAGAAGTATATTATTTGATTTACTTTATTATCAATGTAGCTCAAAGTTACATTTGCAAACAAGTCCTCATACAAATCAAATAGTTGTTAAAAATGTTCAAGCATTCACATCTAAATAAACAATCAATGGTGATTTCTCTCGTATGTTGGCAATACTGTTTCAAACGAGTATTATACTTTGTATGAGAAGATTCTTATATTTATTCAACATGTGCTTTGGTAATAAACTAAAAAGCATTTTCAATAATTCTCTGCTGTAATGGCTTTTTATTTTGTATCATTGATTTTGAACCTTGCTAACTGAACAGAACGCCTTGCTCATTTTGCAATCTTTGTTTCTAACCTATCAACCGTCTACACACAAATAATTAAAAGAGCTTTTAACCCAGACACATTGTAAATTATGCTTGTATCTCATACAAATTGTCATACTTGTATCTCTGTGTAAACTCGTTTTAAGAATGATTAGAAAAACTTTGTTCAGTGTTCTAAACTAATAAAATAGTTTTCTTAATGAATTGGGTTTTTTTTAATGGCTCTCTTTACCTACTGAATGTTCTGGGACAAGGTGTTGAGAGACATTTCATAAATCATAAATTCTGATTATAACTTTTGAAGATACTGAGAAGGTGTTGTTTCAAATGTTGAACCGTTTAAGCAGGGTTATAATCAGAACTTTTACTTGCTGCTATAGCTTATTACGGGGTCGCCAAACTTTTTAACTCAAGAGACGAACTGAGTTTAAAACAAAACAGCAGTATGTTTGTAATTCATTTCACATAAAAGTTTATTTTAACTTGGATTTTTGTAATTTGACTGTTGTAAATTCCAGGGAAATTTTTTTATTATATGTTGCAAATTGTGAGAATAAATAACAGGTAAAACGTAGACGTTTAAACAGGACCGTTGTAAAAGTCTTGAAATTGCTTTTGTAAAATAGTTGTAATTACTTCAAAATTTGGGTATCCCTTCTACCCGTTGCAAATTCAGCAACAGAATAAAAATCTGATATTAACCTTTTGACCGTCAAAATCCGACCAATGACAAATATTTATATTCATTCACTTGAATAAAATGTTTATTTAATTGCCTAAAAACAAAAATTCAACATCTATATACATAAGAGGCTTTATCCTGACAGACAGAATCAACGTGGAGCAAGAACTACTTAAGATACAAATACGAAAATTTAAAGGTATTTTCTTGGGACCATTGACGCGCACAAAAGGATTTTGCAAAATTTGTAATTTAAAGAAATAGTGAAAATTTGGATAAAACAGCTGTTCTGATCAAACCATTTACTATACAGTTTATCTGCAGTCCAATTAACTGAAGTTAAATCTCCCTACATACACAGTTCTCGGACAGGCAGAGACCTGCAGTTTAACCCTTGTGTGTGTGGACAAATAACTTGAGAACTGATCTGCAGTTGAAATCTTTATGCTCACTGAAAGTTTTGTGTGAAATTTTTGTTTTATGCAATTTTTTGACAGAATTTATCGGCAACGTCATTTTTTCTGTAAAGTAAAATCAAATGCTACTAGTAGTAGGTAATTTTGTTCAACCTCAATCAACTACAGTAATCCCTCGACATTCGCGGACTTGGTAATCGCGGTCGCTAAAAAAAGAAAAATACTGTATAAATAGCAATAAAGTACATGCAAAATTCGTAAATTATTATAGTGTAGTGTAGCACTGTAATTATTTTTGTACAAATTTAATAACATGGTATAAATACCACGTCAGTGAAACACTCGTAAATACAACAAAAAATACAAGATGTTATTTCCCTATAAAACACCTCTGCGTGAATACAAGTGGACTTGTGCAAATGAAGGTCAATGGCATACTGTGATTTAGTTGGAGACATCAATTTAGTGTACATCAAGTCAAATTAATTTTAAAGAATTAATCAAAATTACAGTAAAATATTTTAAAAGAAATTAAGTTTTTACTACGTTTTATCAGTCGTAACCAATATTTTCGCTACTGACAGCGAACGATAGTTTGATGCCTTGACATGACTAACTTCTAAAAATAGACAAACCCAGACAATGAACGAGCAAGTAGGGATGGGTAAAGGTACCATTATGAGACAAAGCTCCTATAACTTATAAAATTATCAAATGTAGCCTACACTCCAAACAACTCGGCTCAAATACTAAACCTTTCAAGGACTTTTTTTACCGAGTAAAAACGAAATCGCGTAAAGTCGGACAGCGTATAACGACTGCCTATATCTTATGTAAGTAAATAAATTATAGATATTAGTACATAATGTTTTAAAATTTTCTATATGTCAAGAACATAACTGTATTCACTATATCGGCCCACAATCAGGGCCTTAAAAAATGAGTGTGTAAATGATTTTATCAATTTTGGAAAAAATGTATTTTTAAAACATTTCTTTTAGCAAAATAAACAATTTTTTTTAATTTAAAGTTTATAAAATTATGATATAATTATTTTCTGATGTTAAAAATAAATTTATAAACTTTAAAAATAAAATATTAAAGCCAGTCTTTTGCCCAGTAGCATTTCTTTCTTCTCTAGTTAGTAATATTACTAAAGCTGCAACTTTCTTCTTGTTTGGATACATAACTACACTTTATTAGCAAATTTCCATAGGAAACATGAGCTATTGCAGTGACCCTTATGGTGAGACCTAAGGTCGGGAGTGGTAAATGAGCACCGTTTATGGTCCCCAGAACTCGTTTTGGGGTGTCATTAGAAATTATATATATATCTGTGTTCGCACTCTAGCGGCCATATTTTAAGTCCGATTTGGTACTCATGTTGGTTGGCTACGTCGCTTGGACGAGTTCGTTAGCCAAAAAATCCAACAACCGGAAGCATGTTTTTTGACCAAAAGTTACTGGTTTTTGAGATTTTTCGTATGAAAATGATTTTTTTTTTAGAGTTTTATCTAACAAAATAAATGTAGTATATTATTCTGCAAATTTTGTTTTTTTTACACAACCTTATAGCTCGCTTGTTCCCCAAAATCGATCAAGAGATAAAATACCATAAATGTGCGCGGTTGAAATCCACGTGGGGCACCTTCCGATCCGAGGCCCAACGGCTAAGTTTGTATACTGCGAGCGAAACGAACTCACCTTTTTTTATAGTTTTTCCACGTGAGCCGGGGCTAGAAGCTCGTGGGGGTTTTAAGCTGAGTTAGAAACAAATTCCACTAATATATTTCGTACACACGCTATTCAGTGCCTTCATGAGTAGAACAATTTCCCAAATAATTAAAACCCTAATACATATAAACTTAATTTTGGAAATTCACTCAACTCACGTCAGCGGTTCAGCTGCATTTGTTTACATTCATTACAATAGCAACCAAATTTAGAATCAGTTTATTATTCTTCACAACCAACAACTTTTTTTACGTTAGATTAACAAACTAAAAGCAAACACATACCAAAAACTGCTTACTGTATTATAATTAAATTTCAAACATTTGTTGTTCATATTATAAATAAAACAGCTGATTTAGATCAAACTCTTAACATAATTTTAGGTTAGGCCTACAATGAACCAATACACATTTATTTGCAACCAATTTGGCAAATCTGTAATCAGGTAATTATTCTTCACAACTAAACAGTTTTTTTTAGATTAGGTAAAAGCAAACAAAAGGTTTACTGTATTTTATTAGTCAAACATCTAGTGTTATATATTATATTGTTTCCTTTAATTGGTAGTATGAAAATTTGTTTGAAATGTTGATTATTTAAACATTAATGGTGAAATTACAACACGTGCACTAATTTGAATTATCGGGGTTGGCCATGTCTATTTCGATCTGAGTCTTACAATGTTTAGGTCACTGCTCAATCGTCACTTCTGTGAAAATTTCAGGGTTTACAATAATCTGTTTGCATTGGCTTCGCCATAGTGATTGATGTGTGAAGCAAGCAAGGGCAGAACCCCTAGTACTTTACAAATAAGAAAGATATTAAATATAATCTACCATGAGGTCATCATCGCATTAGGCATTGACAGCATTACAAATGAAAGCCGCAACCAACTAAAAGACAAGGAAAGGAAAAATATAAACACATTCAGTTTTAATGTTTTTTATTCCTGGCACGCAGCCTCACCCCACATAATTATTGTATAAACCAAAACTCCCATCACATGGTACAATCGATTAGTTATTGGTCATTTTATTATGTATACAGTACAATATATATAAAAGTAATGATCACGACTTGAAACATAAATCTTGTATATACAAAGACAATAAAATCATTGAAACGATAAATTAAAAACATCTGCTCAAAAATCTCTAAACACTAACTGCAACAATAATTATCAGTCTCCGATATTTATAAAAATAAAAACATTTTTTCTAAATTAATTTAAAAAATAAATAAAAAACATTTTGTTTAACAATGGAAGATTTTTATTTTAATGGTTATTTAATATTTCTAAATTATATTTTCATGTTGATTTTTTATACTTAAATGTTGGACACATTGATTGAGATCCCGCCTGCCCAGCAGCGACTGTTCAGTAAAACCTCGAAACTGTGTTTAAGGTGAAGTTAAATAGATTCCTATTCGAATTGATTTATAACTTGTTGAGTAGATAGAAATGTATTTAACTCGAGTGAGGTGTGGGGAGATTCCTCCCGGAGTTGAAGATTGTTCAACTTGGAGAGAAACTCGTTTAGTCTTCATCTCCGGTGATATCTCCGTAGCGCCAAACGTTTAGACGAGCTTTCTTGGCTTCATCTTGAGCTGCGTTGTACTCATCCATCTAGGAGGAAATTTAAGAAAACAAATAGAAAATAAGACGTTTCTATAAACAAGTAGCTTGTTGGGACAAAAGGCTCAACATTGCTAGCATTTTTTTATACAATAATCTTTATTCTACATATAGTATAGATTCTGATATAGATAGTATTTCATCTGTTTAGTACATGCAGGTTGGATCATTCTGTGAAATCACCCAATGAAAAATAAATATTGAACCGGCAGTCTCAGATTTACATGATTTTTGTGTATTAGTTACACCAACTAAATACATTACAAATCAATTTTTTTCATATTTCTTACTTGAATAGTTTTTTTAATATCGATTTTTGAAAATTGCGGAAATAACCACATTTTACAATGTTCTTGACCTAAAAAATGCTAGTAGACAATGGAGAAAAATGGAAGACAAAGACAGCCAGTGTATTTTACTACATTGCTCCAGTACACATAGATTTAATTAAAATAAGCATTGTATACTAGTTGGGGCAAGTTAATTTTCTGTCTTCAGTACTTAGAGATGATAATGTGAACCTTTTTCTCAGAATATTATGCTAAATATTGAGAGAGGACGGTACATGTTCACAATTCAGTGAATTTCCTGAGGCCATTTAACTGAACTTAACCACAATTCTTATAATCAGCAGCCTCTCTTAATTGTAAAATTCAAGTTTATCCTTTGAATATAAAATAAATATTATAAACAACATTTTATTTTAAAAACTCAAATTTTAGAATCACCCCATTTGTTAACATAAAAATAGGCTTAAAACATTCTTAATACATGGTACTTTTTTTAGTGCTTTTATAAAACCTGGATACTTTTTTAGTGTTTAAAAATACGAGATTTCCTCATAAACAAAATAGTTCAACAGGTTGTGTACTGCAAGATGTAGCAAAGGAAGACTTTAGTTTTTCCACCTTGGGGGCTTCATGATATGAAAAAATTTTGCTGACTGTAAAAATCCTGTTGTATACTGCACACTTGCAGGAACATCTAAAGAATCTGTCCTAATCCTGGCACCTGTAACGACCTGAGACTTAAACGTGAACTGTCACAGAATGTGTCAACTCTCGGGTCCTAGTCCTATTCCGACTGGTGTCTAAAATATTTAGTGGACACCGAGATAAACCATCGCTGGAGACCAGCTGACCGGGCGGAAACAGCAGTTTGTGGAAGGGACTGACGATAGTGATACCCTTATCAACCAGTGTTGTGTATTTATTAAATTATTAATTATGGTTGGGTAATTAACCATTCCGGGGTTACAAAGACGGTGGGGGGCGGTTGGTGATTTATTAGTGACCGCAATGCAAATTTCCGTTTAGTTATGATAATATTTTCATAGGGCCTAGCATGGCCGATTTGGTTGTGTAACCTTGCCCGGGTATTACTTAAGTTTATAATATTTATGTTTGTAAGTATTGTTAGTTAAAAATAACCTCATCAAGGATGGCTTTGATTCACTGTGAGTTTGGTGAGCCAGAATTGCCCAGAAGTGATAGTTTTTAACCATCTAAGATCCACATGGACAAATAGGCTAGATCGACCTTCATGTAACACAACATTCATTTACATACCAAGAACAGAGGCTGAAAATGTATAGCTTTTATAAAATAATTAATAATCATACTTACAAGTTTCTGTAGCCTCTTTTCTCTTCTTTTTTCAACGAGCAAAAGCCCATCTTTGACGATTCCTTTCACAATATCTTCGTTGGTACTGGCATCAGTTAACGTGACGTAGCCTAGATTGCCTACACGATACTCCACATTTAAGAGTAATGTACGGTCGACAGTATCTTCTTTTAACGCTTCTATTGCTTCGTTGCGATCATCAGGCTGAAAAAAATTCAATTTCGTTATAAGAATTTTTATTTAAAATTTAATATAAAACTAGGAGAGACACCTGCGTGCTTCACACTCTCAATTCCATGCTGGTTCTGCTCTTACATTTGTGGACAAGATAATTTAAAGTATAACATTTAACTTTATAAATACAAGAATAACTTATTGTTTAACACTCTCCATAAAACCCTAAGTATGACTAAGGTTAGTATTTCTTATATAAATTCTAAATTTAGTGCCATGTTCAGATACAGCTCCAACACCACACATGTTTATTTATGCTTCTTTTACTGTATTTGTAATGTTTCTCTAGTCTACACTCGATTCCATGTTCACCATGCAGTACAGAGCGCCCATAAGCCATGTTATCCATAACGATCTCAGCGACACTAGCCAACTAAAAAACATCAACTCCCATGCAACGCTCGAGTTTTCCTATAAAGATTTAGTTTTCGCTATTCGCGGTTTTGTTATTCGCGGCAATTTGTTGGAACCTATCCCCCGCGAATAGCGAGGGATTACTGTAATTTAAATAACAGACCTGAGACTTTAGGCTAATTTAAATTTGGGTATAGTATATATTAGGTAAAATTAATAAAAAATAATGTTATAGGTAGAATTATTGGAAAAGAACCTGCGCAGAAGCCCAATTTCTAGCCGTCAACGCATGGCATTGGAGTGGCGATGCGCGCGCAGTGGTGGGTGGAGCGCCCTTCTCAGTTGCTGTTGCTCCTTGTACACTGCCCTGTGCGTATCGAGCCCGTACATTGTTGTTATTGCCGCGCCGCGTTACCTGCGTTGTTTTGCACCGTCTCTCATGTTTCACCATAGCATCGACATCGCGGTCAGCATGTGTTTCAGGCAGATCGCTTCGTGGCCAAGCCCGCGAAATAGTGTTTAATGTTTACAGTCATTTAAAAGAACAAAAAGAGTTGTTTAAATTGAAAATCAATGTTATTGAGTCGACTAGTGCAGCCACGGGGGTATCTGAGTCCTTGGTAAAACGTATTGCTGCCGAGGGAAAATAAGCTCTGGCAAAAGGAAACCTGAAATTTTCAACACATACAGAAAAAAAAACAACCCAGACAAAAAAAGTTTAAAAAAATTAAACTACAACTTTATGTTTTGTATTTTAATAATAATTCCACTGAATCTAAAACTCATAGGTTGAAACTAATTTATTCAGATATTAAATATTCAGATAGAGAATTTAATTTTTATTTGTTACACCTCTTTGTTAAATACGAGTCTGAAGCACATTGTAGGCTACTGTAAAGAAAATTGTGTTTATCATTATTAAAGATAGAATTTACAACTCAACATAGTACGTAAATACATTCTTTCATCAACCTCACGCCACGCCACGCCGTGCGTCTCGCTTCGACTCAGAGTGGGAGAGGAGTCAGCGTGGCGGGAGAACGGGGAGGGCTTGCCCCTCCACCGTACCGCTCCGCTTCTACCTGCGCGAACCCTCAACTGGCCACGGTTCTTTTCTAATAATTTTACCTATATATGAAGATTGTGCTCGGAAAGTGACATTAATAATATTACTTTAAATGAGCAATTCTTGTATCTGTCGCGGATCTCGAAAACGGCTCTAACGAATTCAAAGAAATTTTGTATTTAGGTGTAGTTTTAATTTTTAAGTACAACCATATACAAGTATTTCGTGTAAATATGCAATTTTTGAGAAAATCTAATTTAAAAGTTTAAAAATTTTAACATAGGGTCTTATGGGTTGCCATGTTGGTTACAAAATAACAACGAAATAGTAAATAAAGAGATCAAAACAGCTGTTTATAAACAAGCCAATTTATACTGTTTTAGCACGTTGGAAATAGAGTGGAATAGAACTGAGATTGAGTATTATCCAAAATCAGCTGTTCATTGGATAGTTTTTAATTACTGTTAAAAAACAAGCTAATTTATACTGTTTTAGCACGTTGGAATTAGAATAAATTGGGCCTGATTTACAATTTATTTTGTCAAAAAAAGGTAAACTTGGCAAAGATAGATAAATTCTAATAATCAATTTTGTAATATAGGCCTTGCTTATTTCTGAAACATAGTATTGAGGTTATGTTAATCCTGTAATAATTTTTACTATGTTTAGGCTTGGTTTCAAAACTTTAGTTGACAGAAGGTAGTAGAACTAGAACTAAAATCGTAATGAAAGCCTCTCACGTTTCTAAAGCATGTAGTTCAGGTTATAATTAATCTTGCACAATGCACAGATGATATCTATCCGAATGTAAGTAAATCTATAAACTTCAGTGGGCAGCGGTTGGCAACATTGTGTTGTAAGATTATGTTGGAGAAGGGGACGAGAAGAAAGCATTCTTCTAATGGCGGCGATTGATTAAACTGTTTGCGTTTGTGTGGAGTTGACACTAAATCAAGTAAAAGTATGTGAAATTTTAGTAATTAACAAGTTTCAATAACTACAATGTGTGTAGTTATAGTATAGAAGTGAGTAGTGAAAAAGTCGGCGAATTTAAATGAAGGATTGAGAGAAAATCTAAGATAACAATTTGAAGTACATGGCTATATAATTTGTGTAAGTGAAAAAAGTGAAATAGAAAACAGCTTTAATGGGCCCATGACGAATTACACAAGTATAAAACAATGCTTAATTATTATAATCGACGAATTAGCATTTTAAAGGTCAGGACTTAGAAAACTTGATAAATAATTGAAAAGTAGAATCATTTTTGTTTTAGTCTGGTCAATTTAAATTTAAAATAAAGTAAAATCAATTTACAAGGAATTCATTTAGAACTTAGAAAATATGGTTATGTTGTGTATAAAATGTGTATTTAGTAAGTTAAGTGTAAGTATGGAGGAGTAAAGATTTAGTTACTCACCACAATGTTCTAAATTTCATTTGTCACCCCAATCCTACTTAGTGTGTATCTTTCAGCTTGACGTACCTCGACCGGGATAAGATTCATAATTAAAGTAAATTTTTATTGGTTAAAGAATGATATGCAAAATTAGAAAGCATGGCAAATATGTGGTTATGTTGGCGCGAAAAGGAGATCATTGCCGCCTAATTTGTAGCATAGATATTGCAATGTGCAAAATCTGTGCTATGACGCAGTCGTGCAGGATGCGCAATAGTCACAGATTTGTGTCATGTTGCATAGATTGGATCATATGTAAATTGACAGATGACAAAAGGTAAATAGAGTTTTAGGTTAAATGAATGTTTTTGTTTTGATTTCAGAGTAAAGTGATTTTTGTTAAAGTATGTTTTCTATTGCAATTAAATAATGATTCAAATAAAATTAAATAATAATTCACATATTATCTTTTTATTAAATTTAATATTTTTTTATTTTCAACTTAGAAGATTTTTGATTTCAAATATTATTTTTATAACGCATCACGTTATAGTTTCTTTTGTGATCCACTTTCGGCCTCGGTCTGATACAGGTTTTATATACACTGATGTTTTACACTCATTTAATATTGTCACACTGTTTAATATCCAGTCACAGATTATATTGGCTGTGGATTATTGCATACTAGCTGGCCCGACCCGGCTTTGTACGGATAGACAAATCAAAGTTAAATGTATATTAACAAAAAATATATTATATTACACTATGTATTTCTTATAGGGATTTTTAGTAACTTTGACCCCCCACCCCCAATCCTCCCCTAAAATTTAGATTTTTTTTTTTAAACTCTTTCTAGCACCTAGGGCCCTAGAGGAAGCTACATAATAAATTTCATTCCAATCCGTTCGGTGTTTCTTTTTAGTAACTTTGACCCCCAAACCCCCCTAAAATTTTGAATTTTTTAAAACCCTTTCTTAGCGAGTACCTAGGGCCCTAGAGGAAGCTACATACCCAATTTCATTCCAATCCGTTCGATGTTTTTTTGCAGTAATTTTGACTCCTCAAACCTCCAATAAAATTTCAATTTTTTTGAAAAACTTTCTTAGCGAGCACCTGTGGCCCTAGGGGAAGCTACATACCAAATTTCATTCCAATCCGTTGGATGGTTTTAGAGAAATCGTGATTTTGTAACTTTGACCCCCCCAAATCCCCCTAAAATTTCAAATTTTTTGAAACCCTTTCTTAGCGAGCATCTATGGCCCTAGAGGAAGCTACATATCAAATTTCATTCCAATCCGTTCGGTAGGTTTTGATAAATCGTAATTTAGTAACTTTGACCCCCCAAAATTTCAAATTTTCGGAAACCCTTTCTTAGTGCATGTCTAGAGCCTGCAAAGAGTATTAGTGCCAAATTTCATGTTTGTAGGCCTCGTGGTTTTGGAGAAACTGTGATGAGTCAATGGTATTTGGCTTTTATAAGTATAGATTTATCTCTGAAATTGAGTAGCAGTCTATCAGTCGTGAACGATAAATATTGTTTAATCACAATCTCTCACATGGTAATTTTTATTAATAAAGTATTACTTAGCAATACTGCAGTACTCTTTTGAGTATGTTTAGTTTATGTATTTCAATGATTTAGTGCAGGTTAAGTTATTTGTAGACTTAAATATATCAATAAATCCATTGATTTTTGTAGCCAAACTATAGATCCTGCCACGTATCTTGGGGAATGTCAACGATTGAAAACATACAGCGACCCTTCTACTAGCAAGGTTATTGCTATCAGTGTTCACAGAACTTGAGATATAATAATTTGTAACTGAAGTTAGTTTTAATTTAGTAACTTAAAACAAAATATCTTACTTCAGTCGGTAAAGTGACACATGCGAGAGCGTACTCCGTGGCGTAAAACTTGTCCACTGAAAACCCGGAAGGAAGGGACGCACAGGTTGTTGATGCAATTTCATCTCTGTTGCCATAATCAACGTAGATTACACTAACATTGGTACCTGTTACTTTCTCAATCTTGGCTCTGTACCATTCTCCATCTAGCTTGAATTTCGCTGCGCACAAGTCACCTGGAAATCACATATATATTACATTTTAATTATAGTTCACAATTGTCTCATTAATATTAAATTCATTAAAAACAGCTTCAACAGCTTGTGTTGCAAGTTGGATTAAAGAAAGACTCCTCAGTTTTTGCATCATCAGAGAGGCTCACTCAATATATGAAATTATTTTCCTGTTTATTTTTTATTTCCCTGACCGCAGGAACTAAAATTACTTAGACGTAAACTAAAACTTTTCAGAACTAATCGGACAGGTTAGAATGTATTCCTTTATTAGGCCATGCCTTTGAGAAAAATTATTTTCATTCATATAATAAATATATTATACATATTATTATTATATTATGACGTTTTGATTTGCATGCATATAAAATAAATAAAATTGAAATTAAAGTATTGTAAGTGTACTACTGCAAAACAAATTGCTTTTATTTTTAATACTGAATTCTTTTCTTAAACATTTCCAGGTAAAGATCTTATTAAAAAATGTTAACCATGTTAACATGGTTTATTTATGATAAAATACCCGCAGTGTTATGTAAATTACCACCATTACTTCGACTTACCTCTCTTGGGCGTGTAAGCGCCAGGCAACGGTGGATTGGCAGCTAGCTCTTGCCTTAACTTCCCTAACATGTTTTCTAACTTTGCACCCTGTTCTTCCTGTTGACAATATAAATGCAGTTCTTCAGTCACTTCAATAACAACAACCCTCTGATAGTCCAACTTTCTCTCTATTACTTTATCCTCTTGATCTTGTTTCTCTTTTTCTTCTTCGATGTTGTAGTTCTTCCAAATCTGCAACACATATAGAAATTTCCAATAAATTGATCATGTACAATGGCAAGGTAAAATCATGTACAAATTGTCTTTAAAAGACAACGGCAAGGTGGAAATTGTAGTTTAGGTCAACCATTTACAAGGTAGAAAGCCTACTTGGCTTAAAGTTTCTTAAGGTAGAACTGAGAAAGTAAAGCCAATGACAAAGCTTATTGTTAAGTAACAAAACTTTTTTAAGACTGGTCTTTGTCATTTTACGGGACTTTGTAGCTGCCTGTAGTTGAGAGTGTTTTTAAAAAGTGACGAAGTACAATGTTACCGAAAAGATGTGACCATGGCTGAACAAAAAGTCGAAACTGCCGTATGCAAGCAAGAATATTTCGAGGAGCAAACGTAAGTAAATCAATTATGTAATTTCTCCTGTAAGGTGAAGAATACTAAAAAGAAGTTTTAAACCAGTTTCGCATAATTCACGATAATTCCACACTTCATTTATCGAAAGTTGCCAAATAAAATATTATTCTAAATTTCTTTCACTTAGGACACCTTTCCCACATGTTCCTTACTGGTAACTTTTTTACATAACTCAACTCGATTGCAAACTAATCTTTAGTGTTAAAAGTGTAGAACTTCACCTGTATATGTTGGTGTATCGTCAAATTATTTCCAGTAATATATACTGGGACAATTTTGGAGTATTTAATCTCGTGAGCAAGTCAACACAAAAACACGACGACAGGTCTGTTTGGTATTGTTTATGTCAGTGAAGCAGATACAATACGCAGAGAAAGTTCTCATAGGGTGAAGTACTAATGACTTTGGAGTTAATCATTTAGATAAAAGAAATAGTCCAAGGATGTACCTCAACCGGATAAACGAATACATAGGAGGGAGTTGAGTGGTTTAGAGGTTAAAGGTACTATCCTGATCTTGAAAAAGGAAAGAACAGACGAAGATTGAGGAGATTATAGCAAGCAGATAGACTCCGTTTGTACTTTTTTTAAACAACAAACCGTAATCTACTTCTCGCCAAACAAACAAGTACTCTTACCTTTTCTTTCCTAGCTTTGGCCGCATCTTCCGCCACAGTGAGTGATCTATAATGTTCTGATCTATCAGCAGAGGAATGTACGCTCGCCAAACCTTCTTGTACAAGAGCGACTGATAGGTTAACATTGTCTACCCAAAGCCAGCCGATGAAGTTACCTGCTTTGTCTGAGGCTTCTACAGTTATTTCAACCTAAAACAGAATATAGCAATATAAGTAACCAATATTTTCCCAGTAAACACTGTGTGCCAGTATTTTTATTAACATAATCTTAAATTAAACACATTACAGACCAAGTGCATACTTTTTTGGTTTGACGTATGATTTGGAGGAAGGCATTAATGTAGTGTTGGAAGAGCAACTAGTAGACTGTATTTAGGTTTCTAGGGCTCATTCTTGACAGCAAACTGTCTTGGGCAGAGCACATCAATGAACTGTGCAAAACACCGAGGTCAGTGATTTTACTACTCAAGTCACGAAAGTTCTGTTCATAAAACATTCTAAAATTAGCATACTTCAGTCTATTCTCTTCTCACTTAAATATGGAATTGCTCTGTTGGGTAATTCATCAAAAGAAATGATCCAAAGGGTCGTTAGTTTACAAAAGTAAGCACTAAGAATTTTAGCTTGTTTGGGCCATTGTGATTCTTGTAGAGATGCATTTAAAAAGCTGTTCAGACTTCAATTAAACTTAGCTAAAACTAATTTAACTGACTTTCCAAGTCAATGGGAACTCCGCATTTTTTGTTTCTTTTTAAGACCTTTATCATTAACCAGATAGACAGATAGTTTTTACTCTATTACAAAAACTCGCTCTTGGGTTTTTATTTCTATAAAATGTAAAATTACAATACTTCACCACCACAACAAATACAACCAAATAATTACACACCTCCTTTTGCATACACCTCTCTTTAGTAAATGCAAGAGCTTCGTCACCATAAGGATCACCATCAACCATGATTTTGCCACCAGGTGCTGGTCTGGAGGCTCTTTGACAGTTAATACCTAATAAAAAAAATTATATTTAGTTTTATTATGCACTAAATGAAAAATAAGGTAATTTAATAATTTGTTTCACTACTCTCCTACTTCATTGAATTAAGATTTATTTAACAGAGCACTTGAAAACTGATTATAGTCTACAACTAAGGGCATACCTATAGTTTTGTTGGTATTGACGCATTAGTGAACAGAAAGTTTTTTGTGTTTTACAGTTTGCAAGGACTGAACCCATAGTTAGAGTGCAACGTGCGTTCCGATTAAGTTCAAATGCAATTACATCCGTAAATGGTATCATTAGTTTGAAGACTAACACAAAGGGAAGAGTACAGGATGACCAAGAGTGACTCAAGAAAATGTTAAACTAGTGAGAGTCTTTCATGCGTAGCCCTAAGTAACACTTCGGAAGGCTAGTCATGAATTAACAATTCCAGTGGTGTCTGTATGGAGAGTTTTAAGAAGACGCTTACAACTACGTCATTATTGATTGCAGTTGTTACAAGCTCTAAAGCCTACCTACAGACTACGCTTTACGTGCCAACTTTACAAACGATATGCTGCTGCAAATGATGATGAAGATTTTCTGACCCATGTCGTCTTCAGTGATGAATTGACATTTCACCTAAGTGGGACATGTGCACAATCATAATGTACGTCATCTGGACATCAGCAAATCCCCACAAGATGGTACAGTTGCAACAAGACTCCTCTAAATTGAATGTTTTTGTGCCTTATCCCAACTGAAAGTTTATGAGCCTTTTTTTGATGAAGCAACTGTAACTGACGTTTCTTATCTTGAGCACTACAACCATGGCTCTTTCCACAATTTGAAGAAAATGAACCACAGAGCTTTATTTGGCAGCAAGATAGTGCGTCGCCTCACTGGTATAACTCAGTATGCGATTGGTTAAACGACGTTATAATAGCGGACCGTTGGGTTGGCCGCAAGGAGCCGGATGGCAGAGATTGTTTCACATGGCCTCCTCATTCACCCGATATGACACCATATGATTTTTACCTTGGGGAGTTTATAAAGGCTCTGTACCAGCTGACCTATTAGATTTAAGAAGCAGGATTGAAGCGGTTGTTGCAAAAATTACTCCAGACGCAATGAATAAGGTTTGGGGGCACTCTGCTATCAACTTGATGTGTACCATGTGATGAATGATGCTCACATTGAACGCTTGTAGGAAAAACTGTTTCAGTTGCTCTTTCATTTGCTGTATTATTTATAATTGTAAATAAAATGTAATAAATACTACAAAAACCCTGATATTAATTTTAAAACACCTGGCATAATCAGCCTAAGTTCTGTTTATTAATGCTTTTTCAAAGAAGGCTACATTTTTAGTACAGTAGAGTCCGCTTTATCCGGCCTAATATGGCGGAGTGCCGGATACCATAAAAGCCGGATAATCTGGTATAGGGTTAAAATAATCCAAAAAAAGTACATGAGAAAACTTTACAGTACTACTGTGATTTAAATTGGAATCATTCAATAAAACAACAATTAGATGGACCAAATCTTGGGGTTTATTATGGTAGATACAACCATTGTTACAAGTGTAACATATTTTAACTAGAGTACTGTACGTGTACGTACAATATTGTATAAAAACCCCAAACAAATTTTGTATTAAAAGTTGTATAAAAATGATGGAGCAAATTAAAATTTAATGAAATAATGAAGAATATGACGCGAATTGACTAATTTTTTATAAATATCTTATGGTAAATTATTGAACTTAAATATAATTTTAAGACTCAAAACTTGTTAAAATGTATTTCACTAAAGATTTTACATTTGTTAATCACACTAACACCTGCTATTTTGCGTTGATACTAGCCGCAACACACAACCGTAATGCCGTTGTCGTCACTACATTGCAGGTGTTCTTACGTGTTGTAAGATGTTTTCGGATCGCTTAGATAGTGCTTCATTTATTTCATTATATTCTTTGGATGCTGGGCTGGATAATCCGAGGGGTCGGATAAAACGAGGCCGGATAAACCGGACTTTACTGTACTTGTACAACCTTACAACTAAAGACTCTTATTTTTCTACTTTAAAATAAATATTGAGGAGTGACATTTTATCCAAACGACTTGAATATGTCTGATTAACCAAATGGTCATTGTGAAAGTCACACTAAAAGTACTATCGAAGCAGTAAAGCCTCCTCCAGACCTACAAACAATTTTTGTAAAACAAGTGTCCATAAAAACAAAAACATTGCCTCATGTCAAGTGGATAGAGAAATATTTTCATACAATTGTTTGTAAACAGTTTATATACCTTTGTATGTGTGTTTGCAAGCAAAAGTAAGTAGACCTGGTCTAGGCTGTAGATTCTATACAAATTGTAAATAAAATAATTTAAATGTACGACTAAACGAGACACAGGAAAGTAATAGTGACCTAACCTTAACTGTGCTTACATCTTCAATAATTTACATTTCCTTAAAGTCTTCACACATGCTTACCAGCTAAGAGGAACGTTATTAGACAACTTTCTTTAGGAACGTAGAGTCTTACTCTCGACCCACTGGCTACAAATTCTACAAGAGCTTCGATGCGGTTTCCTCTGATTAAATGGGGCAAAATCATCTTGGCTTTCTGTGCATCCTGAAAACCAAAAATATAATTCAAGTCATTATATAGTTTTTACTTATTTTATATAATTACATTCAATATAATCATCTTTCACTGTTGATGTCATTTTAATATCTCAGAGAGTAAACTTTACACTCAGTACAAATCATATTAAGGTGTCATTTTTTTCCCAAGCTTTTACAAATAATATGAAATTATGTTTTAACGCTGGTATAAAACTAGCACAAATCGTTTCCTGATATTGTTTTCTTTTGTGAACTTTTTCCGATATAATTTAAATTACATTTTAAATTCAGCATTTCATTAAATTAGTTAAAATCAAACTCAACTTTCATAGATCTTTTTTAACCCATCAAATGTTTGTCTGCTCAAATTGATATATTTACTTATGTAATCATCATTTTAAAATTGTAGTTTTCTAAATCAATTGATGCCGCGTGAGAAAGCAATAGGAAATTACACAAATATGTTACTTCTCTAAGGCTCAATATCTCTCGACAGAACTGTTTTGAAAATAATATAAAGATACCTTTGGATTCGTCAAGATTTGAACTTTCTAAATCTGCCTTCCAATCAGACGTCACTCTTATAGTTCCGAAAATATAAAGTTTTCTGTAAACCCTTGCAATTCAACCAATGAAAAAGCACATTTTGCATTTGAGATATCTGTTACAATTCAATATATTTGTATAGATATGTTTATATAGATTTGTAGAGAAAACTTCAACCTATCGTTTCGTGTAAAGTAAACGACATTTACTGTTACGACTCTATTCGTATAGTCGTGGGAAATACAGACATTTGTCGAATTCAATACGCCGAGTTCACACGGTTTCGCTATACATTGACCAACTGTCTAGACCGGCAGGCTATGTATAGGTTGAATCCGTGAGATGTTGTATCAGTTTGATCTAATTTTGTGATACAAGTCAAACTAAGTGAAAAACGTGTATAAAATAAGAATTTACAAGTAGGTGTACAATTCAATTCTAAGATTTATTTTCTACACTATGTTATAATAATATTTCATTTTTTGGCAAAGCATATATAGTAGAGCGTCGAAAATTCGAACTAATTGGGACCGAGGGGGTTTTGGATGATCAATTTGTTCGGATTTTTGAAAATAACCAAGACAATTCCATTTAGGCTAAAATATATGCCCTTTAATTGATTAAAGCGGTTAAACAGTACAAGAAATAATGTAATTGCAATACAGTATGTAAGACTACTTACATATTATGATTTAGAAGAACCTGCACGTACACAGTAGGGCCAACATGATTACACTTGTAACTCTCAATTACAGTACAGTACATAATTAAAAGTTGACTTGTACATTATAGTTAACACAAACAAAAAATTTAAAAAAAATACTGTACAGTACACTACTGTATGTACGACACACTGTTATAATGATTACACAAAGAGAAATGAATGAACTTTCTGTATGTTTACTGCTAGCGCTAAAGCAGCTTATTAGCATGACAGTGAAAATACTAACAGCCAGTCTGTTGTGAGGGCGTGTGAGAGCAGGTATTAAGAAGTGTTTAAAAAGAGATAATAATGTCAAACTGGGATGAAGATTTTGGTGAAATTTTTAACGACGCAATTAGAATTTGCGAAAATGAAATTTTTGCAGGGCCTCGGAACGCGTTCGGATTTTTGACATTTCGGATTATTGACGTTCGGATTATCGACGCTCTACTGTATTCCTTAATTACTATTCAAACTAGGCCTAGTTTTGTTAAGTCTTGTTAACATAAAAACTGGTGTTTAAAAAAAAGAAAGAAATTTGAAATTGATAATATATTTTTATACACTTCTATTTGAAACTGAATTAAAAAACTTTTGTACATTTTGAAAAAATTACAAAAAATGTTTACTATTTTTTACCTAGGCTTAAAGTTGAACTTTTCCTTTTGTTACTGAACATTTTTTTGTTTCTTGAGCTAATAACTTTGTAAATTTTACATCAATCAATTGTTTACTGGTATACAGTAGAGCGTCGATAATCCGAACGTCAATAATCCGAAACGTCAAAAATCCGAACGCCTTCTGAGGCAGCTCCTGCAAAAATTTCGTTTTCGTACATTCCAATTGCGTCGTTAAAAATTTCACAAAAATCTTCATCTTTGACATTATTATCTCTTTTTAAACACATCTTAAAATACCTGTTCTCACACGCCCTCACAGCAGACTGGCTGTCAGTATGTCACGCTAATAAGCTGCTTTAGCACTAGCAATAAACAAACAGTGTGTTTGTCTGAGGGTTGACCGAGGCGGGGCGGGGCAATGACCTTGGCTTATCTATTGTTAGCTGTTTTATAGTGTTTTAGTACAGAAAAGTTCAATTTTCTTTGTGTAAAGTCTCTGTTTTTTTCATACAGAAAGTTCATTCATTTCTCTTTGTGTAATCATTATAACAGTGTGTCGTACATACAGTAGTATACTGCACAGTATTTTTTTAATTTTTTGTTTGAGTTAACTATAATGTACAACTCAACATTTAATTATGTACTATACTATAATTGAGAGTTACAAGTGTAGGCCTAATCATGTTGGCCCTACTGTACGTGCAGGTTCTTCTAAATCATAATATGTAAGTAGCCGTGCAGGTTCTTCTAAATCATAATATGTAAGTAGCCTTACATACTGTATTGTAATTACATTACTGTTTGTACTGTTTAACCACTTTAATCGATTAAAGGGAATATATTTTAGCCTAAATGGCATTTTCTTCGTTATTTCAAAAAACCCGAACAAATTGATAATCCGAACTCCCCTCGGTCCCAATTAGTTCGGATTTTCGATGCTCTACTGTATATGAATTTTTTTAACCTTTCTCAACAAAAAAGCTATGGAACACTTTTGGATTGGGGTATAATTACTATATTTGGAAAATTTTTGAAAAAATGCTTGCAACCTTGCAATTTTTGACATATGTAAAAGCCATGGTAAAATACTTATATACATATAAAAAGGATACAAAGAATGAGGGGTTTAGTAAACTGAGAGACGCAAGATCTAGTAATCAATGCTGAGTAAATTTCATTTGTATATATATATAAATAAATCAAAGACGCAAAACAAATAAATTCTAATAACTTAAATAAATAGATAAAAAGCAGACTTTAACATTTAAAATAAGAGCAGATTTAAACTTAAATTTTATAAGAAAATACATAGTTTAATAAAAGTGTGTTATATACTTGTATGAAATTGGAACATTGATAATTGAAAGTGCAATACAAAATAATAAGAACAGTGCGTATTAAAATAAAGTCTAAATAGGTATATATTAAAGTCACAATTTTAAATATAAAACTATATGACTTAATCACATACATCACAAGTGTTTGCAGTAAGTTAAAGGAGAGAACAATTTTGATATAGTTGGTGGTGCTGACTAAGTGGTGAGGAATTGTCAAGAAGGCTTTGTACGTCTTCACAAGAGCTAAAACAATATGGCGTAGCAGCGAGTTGTTCAAAGGTGTGCAGTCGGCGAGTTTTGTTATAAATAATAAGTTATTTGTAAGTGAGAGTAAGGAATTATGTCTCAAAGTTAACTTTAAATAAGGTACTAAGTATGTACGCTTAGTCATCGAATTTCATCGAGTGGTTTAAAAGGATTCATCTGATAAAGTTATGTGATCATGTGCTTAAGCAGGACAATACGTTCAGAACTTCTTGTAACATGCAAGTATACAAAATATATAAGTGAAAAACCTAGGTACACCTTGAACGTTTTGGACAACTTTTTGTAAATTTTAATAATAGTAAAATATAGTAATTTTCCAGTCTGCTCTTAAATTCAATTTTTTCAAATATTCTAAATTTAATTGCGTTTAATTTTTCATAAAATCTTAAGTTGTATGTTCTAGAACATAAAATTACGTTTTCTGTTCCATGTAATTTAAAAGTATTTTTCTCTTGTAAAGATATTTGGAATATGAGAAGAGTAAAAAGTTTAGTTATTCGTCAGATGTCTTGGACTTAATTTTTTGCCACAAATGTCCATGTAGCAAGTACTTTAGCAGCTTAACGAAACACCCTGGAAAATTGAATTAAAGTAAGTTTTTTATATAAAGTATGATATGCGAAACAAAGAAATATGACTCATATGAAGCTATATTGGCGCACAGTGTGTTTGGCGCCAAAATCATGGTGCAGAGTTGTGCAATACAAGCTTTGTGCTGTGACGTAGGCGGGGTGCAATGTAGCACAGTGTAGTCACAAATGAGAACATAGGGCTTAGATGAATTATGTGTGAACTGACAGATCTTCAAAAGTTAAACAAGTAAGATTTGAGGTTAAGTAAGTATTTGTTTTGATTTTTAAAGTACAGTAAATTAATTAAAGAGTGTTTTTATTGAAGTTAAGTAATAAAGTGAGTAATAATTAAAGGATAGTTCACATATAATCTTTTTATTAAATTAAATATTTTTTTTAACTTAGAATATTTTTTCGATTTCCAAAACATTTCTTTTAACAAGTTTTATTTATAGATTTTTTATTTTTATAACGCCAAACGTTATAAAAACGCACCGAAATGGCTTGGCATTGCAAAAAATTTGCATGAACAGTTTAAGGGTAAAATTATATTTGAACACCAATATTTTATAAAACTAGCACAAATTGTATTCTGATATTGTTTTCTTTTGTAAACTTTCCCGATATAATTTAAATTACAAATTAAATACAGCATTTCATTAAATTGGTTGAAATCGAATTCAGGAATCTTTTTTATGCAGACATTCATAGATGTGTTTTAAATTAAATTTTAACATCAATATTCCATAAAATTAGCTGTAATCATGTTCAGGCATGGGTTTCTTTGTTTAAATATGATTAAAATTATGTTTTAATACAAGTATTTCATAAAATTATTTGAAATCGTACTCTTTTGACTTATGTTGGGAATGTTTTAATTAGAGGTTGCTGGGTATCCTCTTAGACAATAACTTTTTTATATTTAACCTAAAAGTAGGTAGGCCTACCCAAATATCATCATCATTTCGTTTAAATTTAATGTTACGAAACATCACTATACTAACTTTATTTGGAGGTAATTTTGTACTTAATACTAAATCCATAGATAACTTAGCCACTAAGCAGTTAGCTGAAGTTTTATAACAATTTACATCAGGATTTGAGGCTAATCATTGAATTTTTATCTGGATTTGACCCATATTTACATAATATAAATGCACAAATACATTTTTCAAACTTTAAATAATTTTTAAAGCAAGTAAGAGAAAATACCTACTATGTATTGATATTTTAAATCATACTCACTCCGGAATAATCGTTGATTCTATGACTTGGAATATCTTTCTTGGCATGAACTCCTTTCCCGCTCTTCTGAGCTTTAATTTCTGCAGCCATCAAAGCATCGTAATGGGAAGAACGTTGATCATCATCTTGCCTGTATTTAACCACTGTTGCCAATCCTTTGGACACCATCGTCTCTGCTACATTTCTGTAATAAGAAAACAAACATAAGAATATACTTAACTTGAACATAATGGTTTGATTTTAAAATAACAATCCAAATATCAGTTTAATTCAAGCAGTTTCTTCTTGAATGTATTGGTATGATTTTTTTGATTTTTGATTTCAGCTTGTGTTCTATATGTTTGTATAATTATTGTGCTTGTTTACCCTGATTATGAGTAATTGGCCCGAAACTGCAGTAGAAATACGGTACAAAATTAATGAAAAGGTAATATATAGAAGAAATTTGTACTTACAGGACACCATCTCATGACTACCGCGGTTTCAAAAACACAATGTCTTTATCATTAGGCCGTACAAAAAGAGTCAAATCGCTCAATCGAGGTCGTCACTGTTTGGCTGTTTTTGTACGGCCTGATGATGAAGACATAGTGTTTTTGAAACTGCGGTAGCCTTTACAAGGTGAGTAATTAGACCACGAGATGGTGTCCTGTAAATACAAATTTCTTAAGGGTCGGCTCTAGTAAAACAGAAAGCAACCTGCGACTCCCTATAGCGGCGGTAGGTTACGAGGACATTACTCATCCTAAATCCATTTAAAACCAGCAATTATTCAAATAGCATTTTTTTTAAATACAAAACTCTTGGGGACAAAATTCTTCATCCGAATGGCTTGGTAATTTTTCGCTATACTAATTAATAGTTACAACGTAAAAAATATTTAAAATCACCCCATAGCAGCGGTAGGTTACACAGACATTGCTCAGCCTAAATCCATTTAAAACCCGCAATTGTTCAAATAATGTTTTTAAAAAAATACCAAAATCTTGGGGACGAAATTCTTCAGGCGAATGGCTTGGTAGTTTTTCGCTATAATTAATAGTGACTACAAACAAAAATATTAAAAATCAATGTTTTAAATTGTTAATAAATATTAAACAAAACATTTTTCTTAGGTTTTAAAAAGCCATTTGCATGCATAATGACCATAGCTTTAAAATGACATATCGTTTATAATTTTCCGATCAAAAATAAAGGAAAATTTTGGATTTTAATTTAACATTGGTCTTATAGAGTGTCAGCCAACATGGCCGACAGCTAGAGCCGACCCTTAATATATAAGCATGTGGTCCGGTGGCTGTAGTACATTTATGAAAAAAGGTAATAGTGGGCCTAAATTTAACAAATTTGGAAATTCAAAAGTCACTAATCCATTGGCTACTAACCCGTACAATGGAATCTTAACATCCATTAAATTTGCTGTCTATCTTTTTTTTATTAAACATATCTGCTTTTTCCCAGTTAGTCTAATAAAGATACAGCTGCATTTATTAGCAGTTTAAATCAAATGCCACTAATAGGTTCAAATCTACATAACGGTGGTTGTTCCAACCGTAACAAACTGGTCGAGGGCTTGCACCACTCACCTCCCCCATTAAATTTATAGTTTATCAGTTTCGGTATGTTACGACAGCTTTAATAAAAAATAGAAAAAACAGGAAATCACTGCAAAGTACAAAACTTTTTAGATAAATATTTTAAAATCTTCTTTTCACTTAAAATTTATTTTTGTACTTGTTAAAGCCATGCAAACAAAGATTAAAATTTTTAAATTATTGCTTTTTTTTTTTAAGGCAAAATACCTAAAATGGAGTACAGATGCAGAATATTAAGAAAAGAGAATAAGAGCTGAAAAATTTAAGTTCTAGTTGGCAATAATTATTACAAAACAAGAGAAGACAGAATAAAGAAAAACTTCCCCTGTAAAATTAAACAAAAGTCCTTAAAAGCATAGGCTATAAATTTTTTAGGTTATAAAAAACTTTAATGCCTTCAATCCAAAATAACTCACTTTTTTAAAAGAAAATGTTTAACAGAATAGGTTACAAAAAAAAGTGTAACTACGCTAATCCAAAAAATTTAGTCACATTTTTAAGAAAAAATGTTTAACAGCATAGGTTGCAAAAAAAATGCAATTACTTCAATCCAAAAAATTAAGAAACACCTTTGGAAGACAGAATGAGATGTACAAATTTGTAATTATAAAAATCTAAAAACATTACAGTGAGAAAATGTTATTTTAATTAAACTTATTTGCAAGAAAAAATGATAATAATTTCAGTCACATAAAATTTGTTTGTTATATGCTCCATTTTCAAAGAATTTACATGGCAGTCTTTATTGGAATAAGTGAAGAAAACAAGTTGATTTACCTTTTTTTTTAAATATCTTCAAAATTTGTTTCGATATAATTAAATAGAGCTTTTTCAAATGAAATCCCCCCCCCCAAAAAACAGTGATATCAAATATTATATTTTGATGTACACATTTGGCGGCTGCCTAAAATTCTTATTAAAATATTTGTTTTACTTAATTTTATTGAGATATTTGTAGAACCATGCTTTATAACCTCACCAAACTAAATTGTTATAACTTTAACCATTCCGAAGAAAATCGTCAGTGAGATAAGGATAAGATTTCTGTTTTTAAACTTTTAAATGTGTAAAAGCACGATAAACCGAAAATATTATCACTCACACGCCAGATATTGAGACCGTACAACAGATTTTCTCAGGCAGTGTGTCTCTAGCAGGCTGTTTATAGTCCACAATAACGTTCACCTTCTTTCCAATCAACTTTTTCCTCAAGTACTCGCGCGCTTCAAACATCCACGGGATGTCGTAAAGCGGACGGAAGTTCTTTGGTCGTGGAGGAGGTGGTTTGTCTCCAAGCGGTTCAGCATTTGGTTCACCAGGTCTGAAATCATGGTTGTTGTTCATGAGTTAAAAAAATTTAAACAAAAAGATTATGGTTCTAAAAACATTAAATACATTAATAAAACTTACTTTTGTTCTCTAGGAGGACGAATACTTGCTAAGAAAATCTTTTTTATTTGACCGCTAGGCAATTTTACCATCAATGCATCACCGTTGATAACCTCCATTACAGTTCCTGTAAATTCTTTGTCCTTGCCAGATATCTGAAAACATTCAGGAAAGATTGAACGGTTTATTTTCCAAATAAAATATAAATTTAAATAGGAAATACATAACCAAATAAAAAAAAAAATTATCAATACGACAAATGAAAAAGGTACTAACCTGCGGCGTATTGGGCTGATAATCTTTCCAAATTCGTATTCTTTTCTCTTTTGCAACTTTCTCAGCAGCTCTAAGCTTTTCACCGCCATTTTTTAATTTTGCTATTGACCAGTCCACACATTTGGCAAAGCCTTCAAGCACAAGGAACTCGGCAATGTTACCTTTCTGAAAATATAATAAAAATTGTTGGAATAAGTTCTCATTACTACACTAAAATCTAACTTGAACACTTACTGTGCTAAAACTTACAAAAAATTCGTTAGTTTTTATTGATTTTGTATGTCAATATACGGTTTCTAATTTTACTTTAAGCCTCAGAGTTCAGTAAAAATGATCACGATTATTCAGATATCAATACACCCTAAACTGTCAAACTTCGATTTCATCTGAGTTTGTTACATCGAACAAGTAAAGAGAGTGATTTTATATGTCTTGAAAAAGATTTAGATTGTAATGGTTGTTTTTAAAGAAAAAGTTTATTAATAACACTTTTTTGTGTAATAAAAACTTTTTCAAAAGTAAAAAATATATATTTATGCATTGCTAAAAATGTTATTTTGTTGATTTTTTAATTACATATAGCAAGATTTAGTGAGATTTGATAATTTATATTAAATAAAGCATACAATCCTCAAGCAAAGACGAAGAACTGCTAGCCATTAATGCAACTGCCGTCCACATCTCTAACTATAGTAAAAGAAATTTTGCAATTTCAGAGACCTTAGAAATGCACAACAATATTTTGGAAAAATATAAGCTTTCAAGCTATTATTAACATAGGATATGAGAAATTCACCAAATATTAAACTATAAATAACAGGGAAGTTTAATTTTAATGGATTCGTGTGTTTGGATTTAATGGATTCGATCCACATTGTGGAGTGCGAGCAATTGAAGTGGATAGAACAGCTGGTTTAGCTTGCTGACTTGGGACCTGTACATCTGTCCTTGAAAGCCAGCCTAACTCATTGTAACAAAGCATTACGAATGGGATGGATGGCAGATGGAAATATGGTCGTCAACTTAACTCAATATTGAAACAACAAACGAATTAAAATTGTATGAAGAAATTACATCAAGAGCAAGCATTGGACACATAGTTACCCAGCCATATCTGTATTCTAATTTGGATTTAATAAATCTCCTACCTGCTTGATTTCCAAAAACAAGAAAGAATTCTAGAACAAATTCTTTTTCAACGTCTAAGACACAATAATTGATAATAAGTCCCTATCTTTCGTCGCTAGCAGCCCTTGTTTATGAGAAACATTGTGTGGTTGTTATCACTTAACCCTCACCGTGCCCCGGTTATAGCTCAAATTGGCCAGCCGGTTTTTAGTGTTTTGCAAGCATATTTTAAAAAAATTCGCCAAAAATAGTAATTCTATCCCAATCCAAAAGTGTTCTATACCTTTTTTTATAGAGAAAGGTTCAAAGAATTCATATATGCAATTAAAAAATTTATTGATGGAAAATTGTAAAAGTTATTAGCTCAAGAAACAAAACATGTTCAGTAACGAAAGGAAAAAGTTCAACTTTAGGCCTACATAACTAGTAGTGGACATTTTTTCGTAAGCGTAAAAAAGTTTTGTAATTTAGTTCTAAATAGAACTATATAAAAACATTTATCAATTTCAAATTTCTTATTTTGAAAAAACCAGTTTTTATGTTCCAAATACACAACTGCTAACAAAACTAGGCCTAGTTTGAAACGTAATTTACTAATATATGCTTTGTCCAGAAATGAAATATTATTATAACAAAGTGTAGAGGATAAATCAAAGAAACGAATGGTATACTTGTCTTTTTTTTAGTTCACTAAAGTGTTTGAGTTATATTTATTTGAATAACAAAATGACATCAATCTAATGGAACTTCGCCGATGAGATAGCACGGCTCATTTGAATAACGTGAGAACGGGACGCGCTATACGGTCTCACCAGATATGTACATTCCACTGCTGTCTAGAAGAACAAAAAACTGTTTTTATCTAGTTATTTCCCACCGTTAGAAAGATCAAACTATTCTCTACAAAATGGTGAAAATAAATCTGTCAAAACATATGATATAGTAGGCGTTATCTCGGTTGACAAATGGTCTGTTTCATTGGTTGAAAAGTATCCAATCGCAAGGTTTACAGAAATTGTCCGCATAAATCGTGTAAAATAGTGACATCTGATTGGAAGGCACTATTAGAAAGATAAAATATTGACGAATCTAATGGTAGCTTTATAATCTCGATAGAAATACTTCTGTAGGTGGGCTTGAACGTTGAAGAAGTGGGAAATAGCAGTACAATTGTATGCAAATTCACAAGTTGAAACAGCTGTAACCCGATCTGCATATTTTAAAACGATGATTACGTATGTAAATATAAGTTTTACGAAAAAGTTTTAAATACAAAAATTAAAGTTTAATTGATTGCCTTTCCAACGGTGCCGGTTTTATTACGATTGGATGATTTTAAGTGTATTAAATAACGGAATATGAAAATTCTCACATATGTTCAAAATGGCTGCATCTTGCGCCTGAGAGAACGTCACTTTGTGCAGTCTGGCACTGTGAGGGTTAATATCAGACACACAATTTTTTTTTTTTAAATTACAAACTTACAATCCATAAAATGTTGATTAATTAGAACTATTTGTTTTAAGTGTAACCTTGAAAGCAGAGAAGATGTAAAAGTGGTTTTCAGTACAAATCTTACTGAATTGTAATTATTTCTGACAATTTTAGTGGATATATAGTAATTTTTTTGTATGCGAAAAACCTGAGCACTTATAATCACCTGATATATAATAATTAACAGAAGATACAAATCAAAAATTCGGTTCAATAGCAAATTTTAGCTTTCTTGAAATTTTCAAAAGATGGCCTAATTTGACTAATTTTTCTAGACCAATATTCATTTCCTCGCACAGGTCTTGTTTCCATGTGGGAGTGTACCTGTCTCACAATTCAATTAATACTATGCAACTGTACAAAGTTTTAGAGAAATAAATATAATTTGATAGCCTATTGAAAAACAGCCAACTAAACATACATCAAACGATATTTTCGTACTTCTCTGAAACAAAACTATCATAATTATTTCCATCAACTGAACAGATTTATCTATACAATGCATGGACGTGGTTTAAATTAACCGTAAACAACTTACAGGATGTAGGATGCTGCCGACAAAGTTGTTGTTGTTAACCGACTCTAACACCACTTCCACGTCTCTCTGTAACAGTCTGCTTTCAACAAAGAATCTGGCTTCATCTGCGTAATCCACTTTAATACTTGCATCTGGTTTATTATCAGAATCAAGTTTATAACTTGGGCACTGTTAACAAATCACACATCAATAATTAGTAACATTTAGACAGAAAATATTAATTAGAAAAATGTATGATCTACAAAGAATTTTTGCCTGTTTGTGATATATTTCTGTGATTTGGTCTTTCTTGCATAAAAAACCTTGGATGTAATACAAAAAACCATTTAACCTTTTCACTGCTGCGAGTATACTTTCAATGCCTATAGTTTACAACGCCACTGCTGCGGCCGAATATACTTGATTTGAATTTTGTGCCGGTATTGCTAACATCAAAACAACTCGATCCATTTGATTAGTATTGCAAGCCGTCATATAACCTTTAAACTTCATTGAGTATACATTGAACATCAATCTTAACTATCAATATTTTGGAAAATCTATTAAATCTTCATCAATCATATTGCGAGTTATAACTCTAGGTTTAGGGTGTGTTGCTTTGCTTGTGCATGATTTTGTTTGTAGTTTTAAATATTTATTGTTTGTTATTTTATGTAATGAAGAGTATCGATTTAAAATGTTGTAGTTTAAATACATATTTGTGTGTAACTATCATCATAGTTTGATTAGTTTTGGTTTACATTTTTATTTATCTGTGTTTTACCGTTTAGCTAAACTTCAATTTTAGAATATGGCTGATCGAGCTTCTCTTGGCGAAGAAAATATTTTAAACTTTTTATTATACGAGTCAGATAATGACCTTTTAGAGTCAATGTGATATGCGGCATAAAGTCACCTGTTTATGGCATGTGACACAGATGCCTGTCAGCAGTCTTAGACTCATGTGCGATTGTAAGTTATAGGCCTACTATACTTTGAGAATGAAAGATGAATTGTGTAGCTTCCATGTGCTGTAAAAAAAGGAAATAAGGTTTGTATACAATTCATGTTTTTTGATAAATAAAAGTTATTAGATTAAGGTAATTGGATATTTAATGAATAATAAAGGCTCATGAATAAATAATTGCACATTCTACACAATTTTTTTTTTAATAAATAAAAATTATTTTTATTTGGAGTTAGTTTTGGATTTTGGTAACACATTTAATTTAACAGTTTTACTTTTAAAATATTTTTTTATTTTTGTAACATTTAACGTTACAACAATTTACTACAACCCACATCCACACCAAAAGAACGATCTTTGACAACTATTATTTAATAGACTATAGTGAATTCAATAAGCTGGAAAATATAACAAACTAAATAGGTGGGCAGCTAGGGTTAATAATTATTGTCCTTTCAACATAATTTGCCCATAATTACTCATTGATAGGCTGGACATGAGTCACCAAATAGTCATCGATTTATTAATGTCACAATCAGCCGGTCATTATAATAAATAATTAACAATTTGAATATACATTACACCGCACTAGGTAAAACAACCTATCTTCAACTTAACTCCCGATTAACTTAGATTGATGTACGAATTGATTAAACTAATGGACCTGGTTCAAAATCGAAGCTTAGATGTTAAGCAGGTTACAAAATTATGAATAATAAAAACTTACTCTGATTCCGGTAATCATGATTGTCACATAATAAAAGTCAGGTAGAAGGAAACAGCGAACAGTAGAGCCATCTCGAACATGTTCGACAACCGCTTTGAAAGGCTTGCCTGCAGCTTTGTCAACAAAGTGAAGCATGTTATCTATGGAATACTTGATATCTCGGATATGCTGGAAAATCAAATTCACAATATATATATATCAGATAACAATGAAAATGCACAAATCAAACATATTTAAATATTTTTGTACAATTTTGATCTAGTTATCTATATACCTACATATCATAAAATCTGTGACGGCATCAATTGAGAAAGACTGAATTTATAAAGCTGGGGTTTGAGCCATTAGACGAACAATTTCTTCGGGGAGGTTTAGGAGAAATCCACATTCGAAAAAGTCCATTCATTCAAAAGTTGTGACATCATTAGTGACTATTTCACCCTCTTTAGGACACGTTTCTGCTTATAACTTTAGCCCGGTAGCATCTATATTCAATTTGAGATACTAATTAAATTCATCTCGCTGAGTTCTTTCAAATGGTCTGATTCTGTAGGTTGCATAGTTTAGGAGTTATAACTCAAAAAGTGTGGTTTTTCTTGAACTTATTGATTTACCGACTTTTTAAACAGCTATAGCTTTTCAATGGTAGGTTTTAGGGAAAATCTGAGACCAGAAATTGCATCTGAATTTAACATAAACATTGAGAGTATCCACACAATCGTCTACAATGAGCTGGTTTCTCTAAGATTTCAGCTCATCGGGTGCAACTCCTTCTGTCTGAGGATCAAAACATGTTTGACAACGGCTTTATGGTTGTTATCAGTCGAGGGAGGTCCTTTTCTTACTCGCATAATGACCTACGATGAGTCTTGGGTCCACATTTACACTTCAAAGAACAAAGAATAGCAGAGCTAGTTGAAGAAGTCAACTCGGAGAAAGCCAAAACTATTTGCTGGGGAAGGTCTCGCAACGGTGTTCTGGGATTCAAACTGGATTTCCTTCACGAACAGAGAACAGTAAATGCTGCTGCTTCTACCGCACTCTTCTGGATTAAACAAGGCCGCTTATCGGAACAAAGACGGTAATAATCCATCAGGGAGGTCATTTTGCTGCATGACAATGGGCAGCTTCGCCTTGGTCATCTAACGCATCAAAAGTTCGATGAAATGGTTCTGAGAACAACCAACCAGTTTAGATTTATCACCATGTGAAAGATTTCACATGTTTGGATCGTTGAAAGAGGCTTTAGGAAGGCTGTGTTTCACTGATGATGCAGGGGTTGAGAGTTTTAAGCACAACTGTATCACAAATGTATCAATAAGGAAAAGTGATTATAATAATTTTGTTTTTTTGTTTTTTCTGAAGCCAACATTTTCTACAACTTTAACATCTATTAGAAATTAAAAGTAGCGGCTTTAAAGTTCCAATGTCAAACTTTGAATTCAGTTTTCTCAGAACTCAAAAAATGTTAGAAGTCCCCCTTTAGTTTGTTGTCGGGGCCTCCTATTTTCGCCCTCCTCAGAATCAAACCACGAAATAAACAAACTAGGTATTTCTTTTCACTCGTTTATTTATGCGCCCAGAGTAACCCGGATGGTGCGTAAAAATCGGTAGAGGGAGTTTCCACTATAGCAACAATGTTAACTCTCCCACTCCTTTTAAAAAACAATTCATACCAATGTATTTTAAGCATACACCTGGGAAGCGATGTTTTTTAAATATAGCCACTATTTTTCTACCGACCGACGCATGCGCACTCGCCTTTCTGTATTCCTGTCCAGGCACCAAGTCGACTTCCAAACCACATGTTGTTTGTTTTTGTTAAGTCACATAGCCTGGCAGTGTGAATTGCACATAGCGAGTATCACGGGTGTAGCATGCATCCGCGGACGGACACTATGAGAGGTGTGTGAAGGCATTAGACCATAACACACATGTTTGGAGGGATGCAAGAAACAAACAAACATTACTGAGTTTTTTAAATAACTAATTCATATGCTACAAACTATTAAGTACAGTATACTGTATATTGATGTAGCGTAATAATAAAAATTTAATTTTAATATAAATAAAGAACATAAGTGTAGCCTAAAAAGAGATTTTTGAGTTTGACCTTCAAAACCTGTAGAGTTAGATGTTCATGGCTTAATCGCAAAAAAATGTTATTCGAACCAGCTTCCCCTCTTTAGTTCGGTTAATTGGGGTTTACTGAATGTAGAAATTTATATATTTTTGGTTGACTATTTACTTACGTTAATACATTTTTTTAAACAAATTGTCATTTATATTTGAATATGATGCTCTCGAAGTATATGAAGCTTTGTTATTAATATCAGTAAAACTGATAGAACTAACCTGATTTGGGATATTATACTTTTTTTATTACAATTATTGACTAGTCTGATCTTGTCAACAAGAGATTCTTGATATAATACACACCTGTGAACGATCAATGGTTGTGTTCCACAAGTTTTTCCCAGCTGCCTTAGCTTGGTTCTCAGCCTCCTGCAAGCCAGCTACATCGGGCCCTGTTCCTCTGACAGTTGCTAAACCCTCGGCGACCAAGAGTTCATTCAGGTTTTCTCCAGTAGCAATATCTAATAATAAATAACATTTCTGGTAAATATGTAACTTATGCCAATTAGAATTCAACAAGGAAAGATAAAATGATTTAACAGCTGATGTATTCAAATTTGAACCACATATGAGTGATTGGACCTTACGTCCTAAACAGATAATTTAAGATAAGATTGGATAGTTTTGTGAATTAGATTTAGGAAGTGTAAAAGGGATAGATTGGGACTAACAATTTATTAGAAGTTTTAAAAGTGATAGTGAACGATAAATTACATGAAGGTAACTGAGGTTTATAACAACAACTTATACGCTAAAAACCATGGTGTCTATTTGATCATACAAATTTAATTTTTTTTCTTGACTTTTTGGGTACTTTTAGAACATCTTAAATATAAATTTGGCAACCTTATTAGTAAGCAAAAATCAAAATGTTTATTGATATATTACGAAAATGTAGATATAAAAATCTTTGAATCATACTGGCTGGATACTTCATAACAAATTATTTCTTTTATAACACAGAAAACACACCATTAAGTAGGGTTGTGCAAGATCTCGAAACTCTCGACTAGGAACAAGAAATAACTCAATATCATCTCGATCTCGTTGTCAAGAATAAAATTCATTTCTCGCTTGTATTTTTCTCGATTCTGCCATAAATTACTCGATACATTTTAAAAATCTCGAGTTTTATTTTAGGTCTTTTTATAAAACTTAAAATGTTACATTAGAATGAAAAGAAGATAAACAAAAATTTTCCAAACATCTCAACACAAGGAAGTGATTAGGATATCGCAATATCTTATTTAAATTATGTGATACTGACGAGAAATAACTTAGCATAGTAGAGATTGAGTTTTATATAACCTTGGTTTTTAGTAAAATAAATAATGGCAGTTAATTACTTAACTAAAAATAAATATAATTATATAAAAATTAATATTTCGCATATGTAGTGTAAAGCATATTAACATATTAATCAATAGTCTAAACTGTTAAAGTAGGCCTACATATTATCTATGAGATACATTATATTTGTAATAGCTTTCATAAAATTAGTAAAAATAGCAAATCAAAAGAAAGTTAACTTATTAATAATTAACTTATCCCATATATACATTATATTCCTTTCAATGATGTAAAAAGCTATATAATACTTCTCACTCTCAACTTGAGATTAAAATTTTGGTTCATTCTCGTTATTTCTCGATCTCGATAAATTGTATTTAATAAATTCTCGTTTCTCGCTCATTCCTAAACCTCAGCTCTCGTCTTTTTCTCGATCTCGATAATTTTTATTAAACAACATCTCGTTCTTGTCTCGATTTCAAAAAGTAAATCTCGCACACCCCTACCATTAAGTAAATATAAACTAGAACAATTCGTGTAATTGAAAAATATTATTCAGATCCGTATTTCAAAAGATTTGTTTGTCCCCTTCTTTGGTACAAGAAAGCTCGTTTGCTAGGTATAGTTTAAGAACTGGTTTGTTATGATTTACAGAACCACTACTATTTATTATACGTTTTGATCAAATGAATGGCTCTATCATGTGAACTAGATAAATTGAACTAAATCTTTAAATAGATTTGTACTTTGAATCAGAGTTGCCACACGTTTAACACAGGCGATTCGTTCGATACAATACAAACCGTAGGGGCAGGAAATTCTATTTCAGGTATGGTAAAAATAGGTGACTTTATTAGACAGCAATTCGTGACTTTTTGTAACTGCAACTGTAGTTTCTTATCATGAAGTGCTCCCACTAAGGCTCTTTCCTCAATTGGAAAAAGTTGAACTACAAAACTTTATTTAGCAGCAATATGGTGCACCACCTCATGGTAGAACCCAGTACGCAATTGGTTAAACAACGTTGTAGCCGACCTCTGAATTGGCCACAAGCCCAGATGTCAGAGGTTGTTTTGTATAACCTCCACGTTCATCTGATGCCATGCGATTTTTAACTTTGGGGATCATAAAGGAGGCTACCTCTGCAACCAGCTAACCAACCCAACTTAAGAAACAGGATTGAAGCAGTTGTTGCAACAATTACTCCAGGCACACTGAACAAGGTTTGGGACGAACTCGGGTATCGACTCTATGTGTGCCGTGTGACGAATGGTCACATTAAACACTCGTAGGAAAAACTATTTGAGTTGCTCTTTTATTTGATGTATTATTTGTAATAAAATTGTAAGTTAAATTTAATAAATAGTACAAAGCCTTCAATCCCTGATATTCATTTTGAAACACCCAGTATATTTTTTAAATTATAATGTTAAGTTAAATAAAAACAATTGAGATAAGATATTTTACCTTTGCCAAGATATACAACTCCATACTCCCTGGTACTGTTAGTGGGTTTCTCTATTGCAATTAAGACTTCCTTTCCTATGATTTTTTCTCGCAGAAATTCTCGCGATTCCCAAGCAAAAGGCTCATCTTTGGTTTCTTCACTCCTGTAAAATTATATACATCAATTAAGACTTCAAACATATATTCAACAACAAAGCTAAGAAAAAATATACAAAAGGCAAACTAGAAACATTAGGCATATCTGCCAACATTTTACTAAGGCCATCAGTAATAAGAAGATTAAAACATAATCAATTAATATACTCAAAATCATCCAATCGTAATAAAACTGACACCGTTGGAAAGGAAATGAATTAAACTGTAATTTTTATATTTAAAATTTTTTTGTGAAACGTATATTTACATACGTAACCGTTGTTTTAAAATATGCAGATCGGGTTATAGCTGTTTCCACGTGTGAATTTGCATACAATTGTACTGTTATTTCCCACTTCTTCGATGTTCAATACGATCTACACAAATATTTATATGGCTATTATAAAGATACCATTGAATTCGTCAAGATTTTATCTTTCTAATAGTGCCTTCCAATCAGATGTCACTATTTTACATGATTTATAATGAAGATTTCTGTAAACCCTTGTGATTGGACAGTTTTCAACCAATGAAACAGGCACATTTGTCAACCGAGATAACGCCTACAATTCCTTATGTTTTCACAGATTTCTTTATACCATTTTCTAGAGAGTAGTTCGATCTTTCTAACGATGGGAAGTAAACTAGATATAACCAGTTATTTGTTTGTCTAGACAGCAGTGGAAAGTACATAATTAGGGCAGTCTGGTGAGACCGTCCGGCGCCTGTCGCTCCCATGTTATCAAATGCCCCTTCCAGCCCGTAGTATATTGCCGACGAAGTTTTATTAGATTCATGTCATTTTGTTATTCAAATAAAGATAACTCAAACACTTTTTCGAACTAAGAAGAAACAAGTATACAGTTCTTTTCTTTGATTTTATTCTCTACACTTTGTTATAATAATATTTCATTTTTTGGGCAAAGCATATATTAGTAAATTACGTTTCAAACTAGGCCTAGTTTTGTTAGCAGTCTTGTATTTGGAACATAAAAACTGGTGATTTCAAAATAAAAAAATTTAAATTGATTAATGTTTTTATACAGTTGTTCTATTTAGAACTAAATTATAAAACTTTTTTATGCTTACGAAAAAATTACAAAAAGTTTTTACTAGGCCTACTTGTTATGTAGGCCTAAAGTTGAACTTTTACCTTTCGTAACTGAAAATTTTTTGTTTCTTGAGCTGATAACTTTTACAATTTTAAATTAATATATTTGTTAGTTGCATATATGAATTCTTTGAACCTTTCTCTACAAAAAAGGTACAGAACACTATTGGATTGGGATAGAATTACTATTTTTGGCAAATTTTAAAAAAAATGCTTGCAAAACACTAAAAACCAGCTTCCCAATTTTAGCTTTAACCGCGCCAGGCCTAGGGTTAAAATGTGGACCTAAAACAGATGATCAAATTTTAAAAAACATTAGTATGATATCTCTACTGGTTCTCAAGAAAAAGGAGCTTAAAGATGTACAAATTAACATGGGGTTTATAGGACGGTCCGACTCCCCTTAACAATAGCTACAAAAGTGTAATAGTTACGGAAATTTATATGCATTAAAAGTTGACAGGTAGGCTTGAGCTATGAAAAAAAAGTTAAACTTATGACAATTAATTATCTTCTAAATTTTAGACACATTTATAACTCAACAACAGTTTACTAAACATAATACACTGTCATTCGACACTTAATATTGTTTTGGATTGTGGTAGACATACAAAACCAATTTCAAACAAGAAATACTGAAAATTTTTGTAAAAATCCTGCTTAAACATCTTTGCAGACTTCTTAATCACAACCCTCAAATGACATATAAAGCAATAAATTCCATAACGGTTTTTCGCCTGGAAAAAATAAAACAACGTATGCAACTAATATATAAAATTAAATTAAAAACTACAGACTAACTTACACACCCTTGAAAAGAGCGCTTTCCAAGTTTCGGAGCTTTGATACTGGACAGAGAAATCTGCTTCTCTGGTGGAGGACCTCCCTTGGGTTGGCCTCGGATAACAATAAGGTCTCCAGAGGTAACCTAAATAGAAAAATGCAACTGTTAAAGGTGTAGGCTATTAAATAGAAATCAACTTAGACTAAAGATACTGGTATGTCAGTTTGATTGCAAAATTACTGTATATTAAAAAAAAATTAAACCTATTAAAGGCCTAACCTAATTAAATTAACTCATTTTTTATATAAATCATGACACATAACTCGCAAATAGCCTTAAGGATATTGATGAAAATTAACACACAATTATTTCAAGTTATTTGGCAAACAATTCTAAATAAATAAGATTCATTTATTATGTCTCCAGTTGCAATATAGTATGAAACTGCAGCACCTGGATACAGGATGGCCCAAACATTGCAATACATTCTCAAAGATAATATCTCAATTATCAATGATTGTAGCATAAAAAATAGTTTTGAATTTGTCGATGATACCAAGGATATCACAATTTAACAGAACCACATTTTGGCCTCGTTCGATATCGTGAATTTATATTATACCAACATACCGGTTCAAGAAACCTTAGTCACATTAAAGGATAACCTCATTAAATCTGGAAAAATGAGTAATAACACCATTACCCAAATCATCGATTTATTGAACATAATCTTAAAGCAGAATTATTTCGAATTTGATAAAAAGTATTATACACAGAGTGAAGGTTTGGCTATGGAATCCGCAATAAGTTCCTTACTTTCAGAAATATATCTGAACTACTTCGAGAATAACTTTTTGTTGACAAATAACAATAAATATCACAGCCAGATCTTGTTTTACAAAAGATAAGCAGATGACACATGTTTAATATTTAATGGAACAAACACGACAATTAGATATGTTGCATAATTACCTCAACAACAGTATAAACCCTAAAATACAGTTTACAATAGAAAAAGATAATAATAGGATCAACTTTCTCGACTTAACGGTCATAAAACACCTAAGTAACCTGAAATTTAAAATATATAGAAAACCTACCACTAGCCTACTGATATAGTAATTCATGTTGACTCATATCATCCGTGGTCACAAAAAATGGCCGCTTTTAATTCATTTATACACCGTTTGGTTGCCATGCCGATGGCCGAACCAGAGTATCTTGAACAATTGCAAACCATGAAGCAAATTGCAAACATGAATGGATATAGCACAACAATAGTCGATAGATTAATTCCCAAGCAAACAATAACAAAAATAGAGAAAATTAAACAATTAAAATTTGCATCTGCTGAGTACACCAACCTATTACCAAACTATTAAAAAAATGTATTCAAGAAGCTTAATGTAACTGTATCATTCAGAACTCACAACAACATAAAGAAAATATTGTATCTGAACATCAGAAAAAACATTGACAACTGTACTGGTGTCTACAAACTAACGTGCAGAGATTGTGATAAGTTTTATATTGGTCAAACAGGTAGAAAATTCAGGGACAGATTTAAGGAACATTTACCCAAAAATGATATCGCACAGAATAAGTCAAAATATGCATTATATTTGATTGATAGTGGACATGTGTGTGATAACTTAGCGAGTAAATTAATCCCTCTGCATTTATGCGACAAAGGTCGATTGATGAATGCTTTGGAGGAATATGAGATTTATAAGGCCAACCATGGAACATAATGATGCACTAATCAACGAACAATTATACTTCAAATCCGATAGCTTACTACAACACTGCTATATCTATGTATGGACCTAGAAATAATAATAATGCAAGAGTAACAGACGTTTTTGTTTAGTTGACGATTGACCGCGGCAATGCTAACATGCACCAATGCCGTAACATTTTTATACAGTAGTTCCGTGTTTTGTGATTTTTTAATGTAGCCTACATAAAAAAATTTTATTCCAATGTGCAGTTCGATGTTTTATGTTGTAATTTGTGTGTATGTGTGTGTGTTCGTACTTTTTACTTTTGTTTGACTTGCTCACATGTGAGCACATCAAACATATTCCAATTCCAACACCTGAAGATGAGAACCTGTTCTCGAAACACGTAGTGTAAACTACAAAATAAGTTGCATGACGGAAATCCAGGTATATATGTATATATGTTTATATAGGTATACCACATTTAGTTCAATAAATACAAGTAGCAAAATTATATATTTTTAAGAGAATTGTTGTTGATTTATTTAATTACACTCATGATTTTTCTTTATTGGTTTAGTCCTGGAACTGCCGTTTAGTATCATTTTAACTGATCGGTTTGCTCTTTGGTTGCACAGATTTTAACCTCTTTTCTTCTTCGTTCAGAGCTCCTTGAAGTTCGATCTTTATTAATTTAATACCACATGAAAGTTATGAAAATAACTTTTCAGATTATGTATATTTTGTAGCAGTGGCGCAGGCAGCCATAATATCTGATTTAGGTTAATTTTCAACCTCAATTAGTCTTGTGATCATTCGTTATTGGTTGTGTTCAAGTTTTATTTAAGTATTTCTTTTTTATTAGTATTATTATTACCTAGTATAGTAGTTATTTTAGATTAGTTTTGATTGGGATTGACTTATTTTAATGTGAATTTTGTTGCATAAAAAATTTAAGTTTCAGGTTTTTGGTTATACCCTATTTGTTTATTTTGTTTGATAGTGCTTAGTTTAATGACAAACTTAAGGAATAGAGCTGATGATATTAGTGGAGTAAAATGCAATATTTTAGAACTGTTTTGTAAATATTTTCTATTTACAGAACAATGCACCAAATTGATCCGTTTGAAAACAGAATTGTTATTGTAGGCCTAGTTATCTTGCTACTGATCATAAACTATACATTTTTTTAAAATTTACAAAGGGTTAAATTTGATAACTTTCAAGCACCATTTAATTTTGATACTTTTTTGTTGTGTGGACATTTATAAGTATAAACAGAGAAGGTAAAAATAATTGTTATATTATTTTCTTTGTTTATTTATGAAAAATGTATAAATCGTCACTTAGCTAACAATACCACCTGACATTTTAAACAAAATTGACTTTGTGGTTTCAACGCATTCTCGAGGACGTTGAACATCAAATAATACTTTAATGTTTAAGGCAAAAATTCTAGAGATAGCACTAAAAAACCACCCCCCACCTAAATACACAAAGAAGAATGCCAAAAAACATTAGGCCTACTGCGTAGGATCTACAATACCGCCTAATTACAATTATTTATAAGTTAATACCGCCTCTTTGTAATTCTGCCAATAGCCTACCGCACATCTGTAACCTTCTAATAGAGAACCAATACTGCCTAACTAACATAATAAAATTAGAAACTTAGATTTCTTTTCTTTGCTGTTAAAAAAAGTATCCAAAATGTAAATTTAGTACGGTACACAAAACTTCTACTAGATGGCAGATAAAGCCACTTTTAAAGTTTTCTGAAGATTTCATACTTCTAACTTGAAACAGCTCACAGCTGTGTATGCAACATGTGTATTTGGTACCTGGACACTGTAACTGGCATCGCTACAGATGAATAAATTTGTTGCCACTAACAGCTGAGTTTTATCTACTAACTTTTGTTCGGGTTTAACTTTTTACCTCTCACTGAGTAGGCTAATGTGATATTTTGAAAGTTTGTTTTGTTCAAACTTGTAATTATTTTTTTCGTATTTATTTCACACAGAAATCTTCTGTTTTAACTTTGTTTGATAAGATTTAGTTAAATTCAAGTCACAGCCATGTTTTTAGTCTTATATTAAATACATCTTTAAAAAACCTAGATTTTTATTCTTTTTTACCTTTTACAAATAGGCCCTACTATTTAATAATTAAAAAATACTAAACTTTATGAAAAGAATTTTTTTAAATTTTAGGCTACATAAAATAAACGTTTGCTCAGAAATGACTATATCAGGCTCAGCGTGGGAAGGGTTAAATTCTAATAGTATCTTTTCAATGATATCAGACTGTGCATGCGACATAAATAAACACGATTGCCGGACTAGGCTATTCCTACAATTTAATAAATAATATAGCCTTTATAACAAAACAGGAACATACAGAAATTTCACTTTATAAAATTCTATTAGGCTACATAAATACTTAATGTTTACCTATCGTACTTTACATCAAACACAGATAATCGATATACATCGATGATCATAATTCGATACATTGAATCAATCCGATATGTATAACAAGTGCCCAAATGTAATTTGAATCGATGGGGAAAAAAGCCTGAAGTTCTAACTGACAATATCTAGTCACAGTAGTATCTATGTTTCCACTTTGTAAACATATACTATAAGCCTAAATAGGTAACATCAATTAATTTGTTTTATATAACAGAAATGCAAGCATTAAAAAAAATAGCCTGAAGTTCTCTAAATTATAATCTTTAGTCACAGTATGTTTACCAGCAATTCTATGTTAACAGTAGAATAAAGTACCGTAACTTATCGTCCTGAACAATACTTACCTCTCAAATTGAGTTCACCAAAGAAATATATATTAATTAAGTTACATTGGTATCACTACGACTACAGCTGAGGCGGTAATTGTTTTTACAATTTTTTTGCCGGAAGTAAATCTTGTCCTTTATTGACATATGTTTCGTATTTATGTATTCTAACAATGAATTAACATGATTAAAAATAAAAACACCCCAAAAACATTTAAGAAAATAATATAGTCTGAAGTTCTACCTTAATAGTCACTAGTTCCAATATTTTTCAAGTAGGCCTATAAATGTTCCCGTATTGAGATATTTTATGAATTCTAACAATTAATAATTAACATAATTAAATGTTCGAAAAAAGAAATACGAATGAGTAACTTTAAGGGGCGGTTCAAGAGTTCGGGTTTATATAGTCCGCGTCTAACGTTAGTCCCGGCTTAAAATAGCCTGCGACTAAAAATTGGGTTCAAGAGTCCGAGCGTAAATGAGATAAGCTCGAGCTTAACGTAGCCCGAGCTTAAAGTAAGACTGAGCCTAAATGAGAGGGAAACGCTGGGAATTTGTTTGGTAACGTTGGCAGCGACAGAAAATACCTGCTAACACTGGGCGTATCGTGGCAGACTCTCCAGCGTCTATCTGTCAGTTTCGTTATCAAACAGCTCTTTAAACAATATGATGAGGGTGGGGGGAGGGTGTTTATAACCCTGCTGACATCTGTGTCTTTGTTTTGGGTCAGTTTCTTTAGAAAACCCGTAGACGTGAGATGGCGTTATTCTTGTAATATTGTTTACGCTATTTTAAGGAGAAGAGATGAGCTACTGGGTGACAATGAAAGAAAATGCTCTTCAAAACTCACCTGTTCCAGTATCTTTCCCACTATCTATCGGCATTGAACCTAGAGAAACCTTGGAGCTAACAACTGTTCATCTACTGAGTGAATCTTTAACGCAATAAACGCCGTTAAACTAAAACGTTCTCAAATTCTCATTAAAAACTATGCTAATCACTTCAGTTTATTTATTATTTTGTTTCTTTAATATTATATTATCTACTAGGGGAGACCCCTGCGTGCTTCGCACGCCAACACCCAATGGAACCTTCTAAAAACATACGTTATGTTTTATTTATAATACAGTTGTAGTATTAATAATAACCTCAAAACTAAGATGGTAAATAATGTTCAAACCAAATTATTTCTTATATTTTATAACAGCAGTTAAAAGAACCAGCAAAGCTCAGGTCTACACTTTAAAATCCTAACCTAAAAGCTAGAAATACAAAAATAATTGCTTCAAATTTTGAAATCAGCTGTTCATGGAAATATTGAAGCAAACATCTAATTATCTGTTATTTTATTCAATTGGTTGCTATGGTAATAAATGTAAATACATGTGTTGGTTTATCATTCCAGGCCTAACCTAAGATTTTTTCCGACTAAATTTACAAATATTAAAATAAAAAAAGGTTTTTACCGAAATGAATTATAGTCTATGTTACTCAGGGATAGTGTAGCTTTTTATTAGTAATACTATTTTTTCAACCGGTTCAGTACGTAGCGCCAGAGATTACCCCCTACATACAAACAAACAAACTTTACCTCTTTATAATATTAGTATAGATTAAATAATAATACAGTTTCCTACTAAACTATTTGTTAGGACTGTTTAATTCCTTTATTTTTAAAGTGTATTTTTATTTGTAAAGGAAAAGATTTTAAGTTTGTGTTTAAAGTATTTTTTGTTTTGTTATGTAAACTATTATATTACTAGCTTGTTATTACATTGCATATATGCATTTATATGAAAGTACATTTCTTTCGCCATTGCATTTTCCTTTTAATACGTTGAAATATTAATGGTAAAACCTATCAATCAATACATAAGTAAAGGTAGTTTTGACTAATTTGTATCATATTGAGATTTAATTTGACTTTTTACGGTTAAAACTACGTAAAAATATTGTTTTACTGGGTTACGTTACGTAAAGGGATATTGTAATTACGTAATGCAATATGTGTATGCCTCCTTATAAACGTGTAGTTCCTATTACTAGTCCTTTCAAATGTTTATTTATTAAATAAGTTTACATACATAATAATTTTGTGCTAAATTAAGAAAGTTATTTTTATCCATAGCTGAGAAACAACAGTTTTTCTATAGTAACACTGTAAAAAACTATGAAAATATATTTTTTTATGTGAATATTTTTTTTTTACCAATGTATGTAGAAATTAATCCTGATGACGAAAATACAACTCTTTTTGCAATATTACGGTAAATAATCATGTAAATACTATTTTTTTTTTAAACTCCAACTTAAACCTGCCCTCCAGTGGGTTTAAGTTGGAGCTTAAAATCGCTCTTTTTTAGTCTCGGGCTTTCTTTTTTACGCTCGAACTTGGTCTCCTGAACCCACGAGTTTATCTTTTAGACTCGGGTTTAAATCGATGTGGACTCCTGAAGCTGATTTCTTAAGCTCGAGTTTATCCCTGTCACCTTTAAGCCGGGACTATCTTTAGTCCGAGTCTAACGTTAAACCCGAGCTCCTGCTGAAGTCAATTTTTAAACTGCAGCTCAAATACCGGTTTGAACTGGTATTTAAGCCCAGACTAAAGATAAACCTGAACTCCTGAACCGCCCCTAAAAGTCGTCATCTCAATGATGAAGAACTAGTGACGCTTGTTGGCAGTTTATCACACACTACTGGAACATTCCCATACTCCGGACACTTTTTCGACTCTATTCACAGAGCTGGATTGTGAATACTTAAAAAGAAAATACTTAGTAGCCTATACAAAGTAGGCTCAATAGTGCTATCATTAACTTATGTTGTGTACTGAGCATCATCTTCAATGGAGTTTAGTTATGGTTTGAAATATATTTGCAATTTAGTTTACTTCAGGTTTCTTAGG
>JAGFPH010000184.1:327240-354707 GCA_018207615.1 Philaenus spumarius | reverse complement strand
TCCAGCTGAGATAAAAATAGTGGAATTCTAAAATTATGACAATATATGTTTACAAACTAGAAACATAGGCCTACTGTGACTGAAAGTTATTTTAGGTTCCAAACCAGTAGTGATAGAAGTGGTATTATAATATTTAGCCAATTTAGACCTAACCTTAAATAAATTTTGAAAGCTAAACGTTGTTGCCGACTTTAAATCTATTGGTTTACCGTTTAGTTTGTTCTTTCAAAATATTGTGGATTGAACAAATACATAAGCATATTCGTAAGTTAAACTATATTGAGTTTGGGTATACCTAGGCCCGACCAAATTATGAGAAAGGGTTATAAAAGCATGGATCCCATATGGTTTGGCAGATTTATTTAGGCCTAAACCAAATCCATTTTTTAAGGACATTTCTAGATTTTTTTGCAAAACGGAAAAATATTTCTTATAAATAGATGAAGCTATTTAGAGGTGAAAATGATAATTTAAAGAAATTTTGCACTAACCTATCCTAGGGCCAAATAAGGTTAGTGAACTAGGCAAAGATCTATCAATAAACAATAATTTAACTATGCTTATTAAAATTATTTGTTAATATTATTTGCTTAATTTTTATACTACTATTATAAATATAAAGACTGACTTGCTTGACGATCCCCCTTTGAATTTGTGGCTGAGGTGCACTCATGTTGAAGAGACCATGCAGTTTTTTTACAAAAAGGTCATAAGCTAGTCACGTGACGTCACAAAAAGATTAAAACAACTTTTAATTTCTATTTATGTATAAAAAGCATTAATAAAGCGTTTTAAAAATATCTTTCTTCCTTAAAGTACTTGAAAAATTAACATCACGCTCCGAAATTGATGACGACTAGAACCATAATTTAAAAGAGGAATTTGAAGGGATGATGATGTGGCGAGAGTGAAAGTTACATTTGAGAATCACGCATTCTGCTGTGTCAAGGAATAACTACAATTCATTCCAGGTGTAAGCACGTCACATTTCCATGACATTCGGATAACATGTGTTTGTTCATGCCGTATTTATAATACGTAACCCAAAGTATATAAATACACAGACTAAAATTATTAAAATAAAAATGTTTAAATCTCTTACTTAATAAAACACATTTTTCTCACAATTATTGTTTATTTATAATAATAATAATGGTTGATGTATAATAAAATGTTTTATAAAGAATACTCATCATTAAGAATTTTTCTTGTGAATAAAAACAAACTATTTTATATATAAAGTCAAACATAATTTTTAACACATTGAACAATTTTATTTGAGGGGTTCTCATAATATAAGAATAGTTATAATTAATAGCAATAAAATTACTTTTTCAAAAATAAATTACAAAATGGCTATAATATGATATGATTAACACCAATCATATATATATATAATAAGTTTACAATACATACCATTTTAAAAATGTGTTACTATAATAAATATTTTCGGATTATTTAAGAGAACTTAACTTCTAGATAAGCTTAAAGTTTAAATATTATTTCAGATATTTATTAAATTAATTCCAGTATAATATAGTTGTTTTTCTTGACCTTGATATGCCTCCTCGATATTGTTAGTTGTTACTAATTTCCAATTCCAAGCTGTTTACTAGTACTACTATGAAGTGGGTTACTTGTACTAGACTCCTGCATCTGTATAAAATAATAATCTATGTGGTAAATTTCCTTTTTCTTTCCCAATTTCTATTTAAAATGGCGACAAAGTTTAGCATCATTGTACCAGGATGTTAGTTAGGTCGTAAAAGTTTCAATAGTTTACAGTTTGCATTTGTATGGTGTTTAATTTAAGTCAATATTATATTCCGTTGTTTTCTATGACGTGTATTTTCTTAATATCGAAAATATTTATTTATAGGGGAAAATGAATTCATAAACTACAGAAATTAAGTTTAAGGTGTACTTTTAGCTTTGTTTTATTGTGTGATAAGAACTGAAACAATTTTTAGATATCAAGAAAATTAGTTTGGTGAATAATGACTCAGTTTTTACCTCCTAATTTATTGGCACTGTTCGCTCCGCGAGAACCTATTCCTTTTTTGCCACCTGCAGCAAAATTACCGCATGAGAAGAAAACTAAAGGATATATCGGCGTTGGCAATTTTTTAGATTTTTTTGAAGTAAGTAACCTATCATTTTTATTCTTAATTAGAGTTAATGTTAGAAATACTTTGTAAAATTAGGCCTAAGTTAGGCTGCGAGTTGTGAGATCCAGAATTCACAAATTTAATAATAAGCCTAGGCCTAGTCTAGCCCAAACCAAATGGCATAAGTTTACAACTAATTAGGCCCTAATAGTCCATTCTCAGCATTTAGGCCTAGCTTGAGTAAGACATGATTAGCCTATGTTAATTTTCAAATATTTTTGGGTAGCTACATAGGCTAGACCTAATGGGACTATATTTGCATTAGGACATCTGGCCGTATTGTTGCAAGAAAATGCTCTAATAGGCCTACATAATTTGTAGTAGGCCTACTAAATGTTAAATTCAATTTTCAAACTTCTTGAATGAATGGTCTGTTAAAATTTACCAAAATTAATTAGCCTATGTAGCCTAGAGAAAAAAAAAATGACACCTTAAACACGATTCACAACTTAATGTAACTCAGGCAATATTAGACGTATCTTTCAATTACATCGGGCTGCACACAGTATGGTTACCAGTAGGCCTATTCGAAAGTCAAATGTGCTTAGCTGGTCACGCACTAAATTTCCAAAAATGTTATTTGAAATCATGTCAGTTGGGTACGTCCTAAAGTAAACTTCCATCGCCTAGGCCTAAATGGTATCTCTTTAAATTTATTTAAATCCCACATAATTAGTAGGCCTTATTTATTTAGATTGTTGACGTAGATGGAGTTTGGCTAACTTAGTGGTATGATTCTTGAATTTGTAGTCCCCCGATATATTATTAGGTAGGCTACTTATAAAAATTACATCTGTAAATATTGACACATATTCATATTGTAGAGCTAGTATAGCCAAGAAATCTTAGTACTTTTTGTGGCAATATCTAATTTGAAACTAAGCAGAAAGGTTTGCTTAGATGAACCCTGCAAGTCAATACTTAAATGAAATAAAACCTAGTTTGCCTAATTTTGGCGTAAATTAATTATACGACCCTCGGCAGTTATTATTGCAGGCGACGACATTGTTTTACATTCTACTGTTAAATTTTGATTAGGCAGCTACAGGTAAAAATACGGTGACTAAAAACTATAAGTTAGAACTTTAGGCTATTTTTTTATTCTTGCGTTTTTGCTGGCGTGTGGTCGTATAGTAAAATTGCGCCCTAATTTCTAACAACAAAAATACTTTTAACTGCTAACCACTTTTCACATGAATCCAGCAGCTTTCAATTATATCTATAAATTCTAGTAAGTTAGGCCTAATAGTAATTTACACGTATATACGTATATTTTTACATATTACACGTAGGCATATATACACGTTTTTTTATAAGGGTATTAAGGTCTCAGAGTTATAGTCCTAACATATTTTTGGATTATGTCTTTCTAGTTGAAGTTAAATCGGCAAGTTTTGTAAGTCTGATTACAGGCCTACACAGTAGGCCTACTCGGTATTTGTACAGGAAAGCGTGACTAGGCTAAATATAAAGACATTTTTTTCATATTCTGAAAATAGCCTAGCTACGTTTTACTGAGCCTGAAAACGTGGAAATAATTAGGGGCTATAGGAATTACAATTAAAATAAAAAATTAAAAAATAACTATGCTATTGAAAAAAATAGGCTAGCCTATAGCATAATCACTGATTGGGTCAAATCAAATAACATATGATGAAAACAGAGCACCAAAAAAGTTGAATAGTTGAAATTTTCTATTTTATATCAATGACTTTCCGAAATCTGTAAATAAGAATCTTATTTTATTTGCTGACAACACTACTACAGCAATTGTAAAAAATAAAACAACATGAATTTAACAACATCGGTTCTAGTGAATGACGTACGTAGTGACCACAGGTTTTATAGAATTGTACAAAATTTCACTTTTTCCTTTATATTTAATGAAATTAGACACTTTACTGATTACAAAAAATTACCATAAACAAAAACTTGCTTATGGGATTTAATTATAGAGGACCTCAAGCCATTTGTATTACACTTTTTAACAGGGTTGCCAGATTTGTTGGAACTAGATATGGAAGTAGGTAAGCAGTGCTAATTATGTAATATATTATAATATATTATATATGTTTAGAAATTAAAAACCTTTTTACCAAACTAAGAAGTGTTGCAAACTTATATACGTTTACATACTAGAAACATACTGAGACTAGAAACTGTAAGTTAGAACTTCAGGTTATTTTTTTTTATACATAGGCCTATATAAGTTATATGTTCAATGTGGCAGTGTTTTGTGATTTGTCAAATCTATCCCATCCCACTAATTGAGCATTCAATGTTTTGCCTATTTGATACGAGTTATTGTTTTAAAACTAAATGTCTTGGAAAATTATTTAGCAAATTCACATAGGCCTACATTTTTTGTGATATTTCTTTTATTAATTTTGTTTAGTCAACTTATTGTTTATCTTTTTTGGTGGATTAAATGATTTGATTCTTTTAAATTTATAGTGTAAAAATATCAAAAATCACTGAAAGTTAACCTCTATATTTTTGCGTTTTATTTCTTTTGAATTTTCTATAATATTTATTTCCCACCGCGTCCTCTATTTTTACCACAATATCTCTCAAAAATAGCCTACTTTGGATGAAATGGAATCATAATTTAATCAAAACGGTCTAAAACTAAACATTGATAAAACTCAGATTTTAAAATTTTCTGAGCTAGTAATTATCACAATCAATCCTTTGAAAATTGTAACTTAGTAAAAAATCATAAATTTCCAGGGAATTTATTTCATGACAAGCTTAATTTAAAGGCTCATCTAGACAAATTTCTTATGCATTTTTGTTATTAAGGGATAGTGTTAAGAGTGAAGTTTGTAAAGTAGGTGTTAATATCATGGTTATGTATTAATCAATCTGAAGATATGGATTAATTCTGTTGATCATTGCCTTGAGTGTAGATTCAATATAAAATATTACAGAAGAGAACATAATAATGACAAATTCCAGGCCATTAAGCTCTTGTAAAAATCTTTTCCGAAGGCTAAAGATTCATACGCTGGTCTGTATTTATATTAAAATTATAAAATCTTGACCTGGCTTCGGCCTAAAGATGAATTACCAGCAAAATCTAAATAAATTTTAATTATTTTAAACTTCCTAGTTAAACATCATAACTAGGCTATATTTATTTGTAGCCCAGTATATAGAGGATCCAAAAAGTGGTTCAGCTTACATTAATTGTGACAAAAGATTTTTTCTAGGATCGATTGGTACATGGTGTGGGTATGCCAAATCTAAGTTTGCGACCTCGAAAGGGGGGGGACAACTTTTGGTTGCCGAAAAACCTAAAAATTTTCGGACTTTTTCCAGTTTTTCGCTTATAACTTGAAAACGGTCCGTATTTTATAAAAAAACAATTCTGTAGGCCCTACTATAGTAAATTAAAGAGGACAAAATTTTGCTTTGATTAAAAAAACAAAATTCAAAATTGGTCCCGTAGTTCGATTTTATAGGGATCCAAAATACAGCAAATTTTCGAACTTTGCCAAAAACTGTGTTTTTGCCATTTTCAATGTGCTGTAACTTTTCAATTTCAAATTTGATCACTACCCCGCCACCCTGAAAGTTGTTGATCATCAATCCGTGATTTCAAAAAGCACCAATTTTTGCAAATTGGGCCAATTTTGAAATTTTGTTGACTCATAAAGCAAAATTGGGGAAAACCTTAAATTCACACTATCGGGTTTTCGATGTATCTGAATCCAGGAATCAATTCTTACTACATTCTGAGGCTTAAGTATGTCATCTGACATCATTATCATTGTTCATTGAGATGGATTACGAAGAGGGAACCAATTCAACCAAATCTCTGTTTTACAAAACTTTCAAGCCAGCAGCTGTTCTCACAGGCTTGCAAGATAAAATGGTTATTGTGAATGGAGGATTTCTCCTTCCCAAAGTTGTGTGGGACAAGCATGAATCTTTTGGTGTCATTTGCAAAAAGTACGTAAGCTTCATCAAGAGGCACTACGGATCAAAAGTGATTGTTGTGTTCGATGGGGATACCCAAGTGAGACTAAACAGCGAGGCTCTAAAAGCTGAAAAAGGGATCGGGGTTCAAAAGAGAAAACTTCAGCCGATATAATGTCTGATGAGAGTACACTCCCAGCTGTTTCCCAGGAGAATTTCTTGGGAAATGAAATGAATAAGAGCCGCTTCATTCAAATGTTGAGAAAACATCTGGAAGAATCTTCCGTTCGAGTATTGGAGGCTGCAGAGGACGCTATTGATGTACTGATTGTGACAAGAGCTTGTTCTCAGTCACCCAGCTTTGACACTGTGCTTGTGGTCAGTGAAGATATTTACATCCTAGTCATCCTGTGTGGGCTCCCAGCAATGCCACCTACAGCACCATCTACACCTTCTGAAGCCAGAAAAGAAGGGGCAAGCTGATTCGTACTATCGTATCAGTTCGAGAAGAATCACCTCCTGCTCGTTCATACCTTCTCTGGGTGTGACATAACCTCCACACTATTTGGGCATGGGAAAATCAAACTGTGTACTCTCATCGACAATACCTCAGCATTGAGGGAAGCTGCTGTGGTGTTCTACAAGGCATCGGCACAACTCCAACAGACATCTGCATAGCTGGGGAGAAGATCCTGATGGTAATGTACGGCACCGGAAGAACGACCATCCACAGCATCAATGAGTTGAGGTATGATCTTTGTGAAGATGTCAACGACAGCTGGGTCATTCCATGTCAATTTAACACAGTGATTTGCCATGACCTTTTCCAATTTCAATGAAATTTTGCAGGGAGGTTGCCTTTATGTAGAATAAGAAAAATACCAAATTTTATTAAATTATCTCTATTGGTGAGTGAGTTATGACTTCATGAAATTCCCAAAAACTAGCCAAAAACGCACGTACTTGAAAACTTTAAACTTAAATTGCACCTCTCCTACTGAAGATACAGAACTGGAAAAAATGTAATTTTAAAGCATTTTTCATGGCCTTTAATATGACATATGACACAATATAGTCTAGAGGAAAATGATTTTTGCAAAATCAACTAAAATTTTTGATTTTGAATTTTTCAAAATGCGCCGGTTTTAAAAATTTGAAAAAAATTAGAATTAACCTGTATATAATTATAAACATATATTGTAAATTTAAACTTGGGTTCACAATGGGTTCTATTATAAAACTTATTTTGAAATCTGCCTGACAGTGAAATTTTCCCTGGCAGAGTTTAAAATAGATTATTTTAATGAGCAAAATACTTTTCAGAATCTCATTAAACTTAAAAATCTATAACCAGTATATAAAAATACTTTTTATATCAATCTCAACATAACTTGTTTGAACTTGAAAAGGTTATTATTATTCTCAATAGAAGTCTGATAACACACAGCAGGCTTAGCAACAGTGATCACCGAGTAAGAGACAAAAGAAAATTGAGGATCGTGGTAGATTGGATGTTAAAAGATTTTGCAAATTTACCAAGAGAGGATAAAGTTTGTGATTCATGCAGAAAAACACTCTCATCTTCAAAAAATTATCAAGGAGAAAGTGAAATTGGTTCTGTTGGCCATGTAACCCATGTTTTTCAACTCCATCAGAAGACATGAGTACGTTAAATGCGGTTGGAAACTTTGATACAGATCGCTATAACTTGCCATCGCCATTAGCAGTAGTGAATACATTAAATGCTTCTCTCCATGAGTTAGGTGAGTAACCTATTGATAAACAAAAGTTGGGTAGATCTAAAAATTATTCTTCAACTAAAATTCAAAAAATCAATTCTACGTTGAAAAAACTTTTCACTAATGTCAAAGAACCATCTGATGACGAGGCTGAGGTATCATTGAAGGTTCACTTTCAAATGATCATCAACTGAAAAAGTAACTGCATTACAAGACCAACTTCGAATCAAGGAAATCAGTGGTTATGTAACCATAATATATGAGAATGAGTGGTGGTTGGCATATGTTTTGGCGAAAGAAGAAGCAGCTGATGAGGTCAAGCATCTTTCTTACACCCAGCTGGTCCATCGGCTTCCTTCTCTTATCCTTCAAGACAAGATGTGTTGTGGCTTCCTGCAAGTCATGTCTTATGTAAAGTAAATCCAGTGACCCCAGCGGGAAGAGTTTATAAACTCAATGAACAAGAGACAAGTAAAATAGTTAAAGCATATAATGACTACATAAATGATTTGTAGTGTTATGAAAGTACTATATACAAGTTTTTGTAAATTGTAAATATAGATTTAAGGTGAGTTTTTTAAAAATAAATTATGAGTAAATGTTATATATTTTTATAGATTTTAAGTATAATTTTTCCCGAGAAACCTATGCAAGCTTATTTATGAACAAAGTTTTATATTAGAACCCATTGTGATCCCAAGTTTAAATTTACAATATATGTTTATAAGTATATAATGGTTAATTCTAATTTTTTTCAAATTTTTAAAACCGGTGCATTTTGAAAAATTCAAAATAAAAAATTTCAGTTGATTTTGCAAAAACCATTTTCCTCTTAGACTATATTGTGTTGTATGTCATATTAAAGGCCATGAAAAATCCTTTAAAATGACACTTTTACCAGCTCTGTATCTTCAGTAGGAGAGGCACAATTTACGTTTTAAGTTTTCGAGTACATGCGTTTTTGGCTCGTTTTTGGGAATTCCATGTAGTTATAACTCACTAACCAATAGAGTTAAATTAATAAAATTTGGTATTTTTCTTAATCTATATAAAGACAACCTATCTGCCAAATTTTATTGATTTCTGAGATTGTCTGGTTCAAAATGTATTAAAACTGTGTTGATTTGACATGGAATGACCCAGCTGCCAAGTTCAGCTTGCCCTGACTTCCTCCAACACTCGACTCTGGGGACCTGCACAGCTACAGGTATTTCTCCAGGTTCATTGGTGGATGGGAAACATGCTGGACCCTTTTGAAATGGATTTGGAGGCGAGAGCCTCGGACTCGCTCCCATTCTTATAATGAAAGAACCTGTTCCCCAAGAGCTTCTGAAATTGGTGTTCTGCGGCTGCAAAAAAAAACCAATGCATGCACTAGCCGCAAATCAGGCCTCAAGTGCACCACTGTGTGCAAGAACTATGTAGGGAGTTTATGCACAAACGCTCCATACATCGAACTCGACGTAGACTTGGACGGTGACCTCGATGAGGAGGAAGATGTGGAACTTTGGAGAGAGCAACTTGAGGAGGAAGAAATTAACAATGACCAACCTGAAGCAGCAAATAACGCCAACGAGCATGAGGACAAAGAGCCTCAACCGGAACCATAAAAACTACCAAAATTGTAAAAGTACTTGCTTAACTATCTCTTTCCCAATAACTTTGGTGTAATATGAAATACAAGTATGTATACAATATCTAATGAGTAGATATAAGCAAGCATTAGTCTAGTTCTTTAGCACGTTTAGTCTTCAAGCATTAAAATATACGTAGGGAACAAGAAACCAGCTGTAGGCCTACTGGTAAAAATCATAAAAAATGTAAATTTTCACAAAATTCCTTAAAACAATTTACAGATGCATTCAGATGACATACCTAAGCCTCAGAATGAAGTCAGAACTGGTTCCCAGACTCATAGACAACGAAAAAGAGCAATAACCCGATAGTGTGAATTTAAGGTTTTTACCAATTTTGCTTTATGAGTTTTCAAAATTGGTACTCAACAACTTTTAGGGAGTTGGGGTATTGATAAAATTTGATGTTGAAAAGTTACAGCACATTGAAAATGGGAAAAACACAGTTTTTGGCACAGTTGGAAAAATTTGCTGTGTTTTGAATCCCCATAAAAATTGAAGTACTGGAACAATTTTGAATTTTGTTTTTTTAATCAATGTGGAGTTTTGCCCTCTTTAATTTACTACAGCACGGTTGCTTACAAAATATGGACCGTTTTCGAGTTATAAGCGAAAAAGTCCGAAAATTTCAAGGTTTTTTGGCCCCAAAAGTTGTCATCCCCACTTTCGAGGTCGCAAACTTAAATTTGGCAGACCAAACGATCCTAGAAAAAAAATCTTTTCCCGCAATTAATGTAAGCTGAAACCCCCCCTATTTACTCAGCTATTGAGAGAAGTCCTCAATTGATTCAGGTTTAAAATTGTACATTAGGCTACCTAGTGCTTATAAGAATTAAAATACCAGTTTAGAGAAGAATAAAGGATAGTATTTCATTGACAGAGAACACTCAGTTAACTAATTTTAATAAGTCCAGTTAATTAGATAATATAATAGTAAATTCTATGTTGTTATCATGTTCTATCTTTGTTTGACAGGGCTCCTGTTCTGATAATTTCTTGGTAAAAGTGTAAGGAATTATTATATGAATGTATTGTGCTAATAAAGTACCAATACATAGGTAGATAGATAGTATCTTTCTATCTAGGCGATTTAACATAGCAAATATTCAGCATTCTTTATTGCCAGTTTAGCTAAAGACTAAACTAATATTAATTTTGAATTGTTATGGAAATATTATTAGGTTATGTACTTGTCAAATTGCTACAAATACAATTTAATAACAAAGAAAAAAGCAAAAATAACAAAGAATAAGTAAAAAAATACCCCTTATTCTTTTTTTTTTTTTTACCTAGTTTTATTAGCTATACATGTTGGCTCTAGGTACATTTTATGTTTAGGTTGGTGATATTAAATTTGTTTTCTCAATCTAAAGGTAGGCTAGGCCTATACAGTCAATAGTTGTTTTTCAGATGCCTATATTTATTTGGCATAGCCTACTATAAATTTTACCTGTCAAAATTTATTCTTATTATCGAATTTCCATAGGAAAGATGAGCTATTTCAGTGACTTAAGGTCGGGAGTGGTTTATGAGCATCAATTATGGTCCCCAGAACACATTTTGGGGTGACATTAAAATTTTTATATGTAGCCTAGGCTGTATATGTATTTATATTTACTAGTGGACCCAGCAATGCTTCGCTATTGCTTGATTTACCTAACCTAAAATTATATTCAGTTTTTGATCCAAATCGGTTGTTTATCAAAATCAGCTGTTGATCAAAATCAGCTGTTTTAAGCTTTTCATACGAACAGCTGTTTTTTGTGCCCCTGATAAAATCAAAAGAAATCTTTCTTCTTCTTCCTTAAGATTGACCTTCCATAAGATTAACATTGAAACTTTGAGGGCCACTGGGGCGTATCCCTGAGGACCGATGTAAATTATAATGGGATTCTGCTCATCTACAGGACACTACCTTTCTAACGGTGTGCGCGAATTTCTCCTACGATGCACACAAGCTGAGAAAAAAGGACGACAAGTTTTGTGCTTGCCTATTAATATAAATATAGATGTGTTCGCGCTCTAGAGCCACATTTTACGTCCGTTTTGGTCCAAATTTAGTACACACATTAATTTTTTAAATCTTTTTGACAAGTTTGTTGGCCAGAAAATCCAATAACCCGAAGCAAGTTTTTTTGACCGGAAGTAAACCAAAATTTTAAGATTTTTGTGCTAGAGGGAACTTTTTTGGGTTTTATCTAAAAAGATAAGTAGGTAGGCCTGTAGGAGACTATTTTGCACAGTTTGTTTTTTACACGACCTTATAACCTGTCTGGTTCCCCTAAAATCAATCAAAACGTAAAATACCATAAAAGTACCCTGTTCAAATCCGTGTGGCGGATTTTACCGTGGCAGCAGCTTCTTATTGATGCAAACTCTCGAATCGAGTTTATCTGCTGCGAGTGAAGGAAGCTTACTTATTATTTGGATGAAATTTACAATATACCTTCACATTATATTGTGTCAGGGGTGCCAACCTAATTTCTAAAAAAAAAAAAAACTCTAGGACGTAAAAGTAATTAAATTGCAAGTGAAAAAACATAGACCAAAATCTCAACCAAGGACCTTTAGCTTTCTTTGCTAATGCTCTGACCACCAAACTACCCTGATCACACCAAATATTGGTTGATGATATGCCACTTGAATGGTTTGCTCCATTTTAATCAACTAACAAAACAGGCAGAACTATCTCTTTGCATACGATATGAAAATCGATCTTAATTCTATTAGCTGTCAAATATGATACTTCTATATTAGCTGTTGGTGAGAATGTTAAAGAAGCAACAGAAAAACTGCAGAAAGCCATCCGGAAAGTCAATGTATGGACTAAAAGGTGGCGTATAAAACTAAACGAGTCTAAGTCTACTCATGTAAACTTCACTTATAAAAGAGAGAAAGAAGTCCCAGTACTATTAAACAACAAGGTTATTCCATATAAAAATGAAGTTAAATATCTCGGAATGAATTTGGATTCAAAACTAAACTGGAAGTCGCACATCACAAAGAAAAGAAAGGAGCTTGATATTAAGTTTAAGAATATGTATTGGCTTTTTAGAAATAATTCAGGACTAAGTATAAGCAATAAATTACTTTTATACAAACAGGTTCTTAAGCCGGTTTGGAGCTACGGCCTTCAAATATGGGGATGCGCTAAGAGAAGTAATGTAAAGAAAATTCAAACAGTTCAAAATAAAATACTTCGGATAATTGTAAGAGCGCCATGGTACATACGCAATGAAAACATTCATAGAGATCTTAAAATAAACACGATTGTTGATGAGATAAAAGCAGCGGCGATGAAGCATGAGGGACGACTACAGACTCATCCTAATACTGGGGTACAGCAGATGTTGGCCAACAGAAATTCAATACGAAGACTGAGGAGGACTAAACCCTATGACCTGGTGCAAGTGACAACCTAGTTAAGAAGCTACTGCAGATAACTCAGAACCATTCAGTGGAATGAACATCTGACACACAGTGACCTACTTTATGTTAATACTACTAGATAAGTTTGTACTTAGTTTTAGTCTCAAATAAATAAAAAAAAAAAAAAAAATTAGCTGTCAAATTTTGTGTAATATTTTTTAGTTAAGTAGTTGTTTGTGGAATTGCAGCATATTAATCTAAAATTATTTAATTTCAGGATCCAAATGACACTCCACCACCAACTCGTGTTGAAACCAGAGAAGAACGCCTTGAAAGGAGGCGGAGAGAAAGAGCGGAACAGGTTGCTTACAAGTTGGAACAAGAAATAGCTCTTTGTGAGTATAGAATAATTGTTTTGGTACAAATTTACTAACAATAAATCATATGAAGACATGACAGTTTTTTTAAAATGTAGCCTATTGTTTCACATTATTTTAGCCTAGATTATAATAAAATATGTTAGTGATATCATAGAAAAATGTTTTGGAAATGATAAGAAAAGTCACAATTTAAATTGAATAGGTAGAATAGAATAGTCTTTATTTCGGGCAAAGTTAGGTCCATCAGGTCATCTCTTACACAATTTAAAAAATGTATACATATTGTCATACTTAACTTAAGCCTAAAACAAAACAGAAATACACAATAAAGACAAAGAAAAGTGCACATAAAAACACAAGAATTAAAAAAGAAAAATCCTAAACTAATTCAGTTTAGGGGGAGAGTGAGTCAAGACAGTTAAAATCAATAATTTCTTTAGTGACAACTGACTATATTTTATATCTATAAACTATACATTTGTTATCTCGGAGCTTTATTTTATTTTATGCCTCACTCTCCCATTTTCTTTTAGGGCAGTAGAAAGGCCTACAAATACTTTCATATATATGCATAAACAAAGATAGGTATAGGTTTTATTAATATTTCAACTGAAAAGCAAATGTTAACACAACAATAGCCTTGAGTCAAAGTAAACACAAGTGTTTTATTATTTCATATTTTATAGCTTTGCACAAATAATTTTATTATATAAATTCTAAGCCTATATAAAATATTTAATCATAGAAATTTGAGATCCAGTTATAGTGGATTTAATTTGATTTGTAAATTGTTAAATAATCGATTTATTTATTTGAATGTATATAATATAGAGTAAGGGATATACTTAAGCTTAGGCATTTAAGTCATATATTTTATAAGAAACACTATTGAGTTAACCAAAAAATATACTTAAAATCCGACTTGAAATAAGCTGTGAAAATTTCAAAATTATATTTTTGGCGTTATGAAAAAATAATAAGAGTGAATTTTTATATGATGTGTGGATATAATATTATGATTATCCCTTTTCCTTCAGAAAAGATGGAGTTAAACGCTAAACCATGTTTTATTTTTTATTTTTTGTTTAGAAATGGTAAAAAATTAGATTTTTTTCTGCTATAATTGTTAAACTTAGAAGAGTTTTATATTTTTCTCTTGGGTCCCTTTAGTTTAATTTAAAAGGTAAAACTTATAATTTCTCAACGATTGGATGACATTTTTTTTAAAATTACAAATTATTTTATATTTACAGTTTGCTTTTTGTCTCATGACATCCGAACATACATTTAAATTTTGAAATGGTGGGCGAGTCTCAATCTTGAACTCACGGCTTTCTGATGTGTCATGGGGCTCCGCCACTTTGTACTTATGTCTTCATTTCCTTTCCATCAAGTGCCTTCTTTCAGAGTGTGGAAAATTAAAACATGTTTGTAAGAGGTTTTTCCTACCTGCATTCGGAGGATGCTGGGTGATGACACCCAAACCATTAATGTGGTGTTAGCATTTCTCCATCGGTTGAATATGATTGGTAACGTTTAAAAAATACTTATCGTTTTATTCAAATTATATATTTTACTTATCACAAATGGCGTGTTAAGACTTATTATTTAACTTATTATTTAATTTAACTTATTATTATTAGACTTATTATTTAATCCTTGTTATTTAGTTTTAGTTAGAGTTTTATTCTTTGTTATGTAACATAGCTCTGAAACTAGTTGTTTTTTGTTGTTTTTTTTATGTTATTGGGTCATTCCGTATGAAATCAACACACTAAAATAGGAAAATTTACTTGACCACCTCAGAATTTGATGAAATTTGGTATGAAGATTGCCCTCATAGAGATTAAGAAAAATGCCAATTTTTTTTCAAATATCTCAAAGGGTTTCAAAGTTACGGCTATGTAAAGTTTCCCAAAATCCGCCAAAAAAACGTAACCGACATATTTTGAAATCACCATAGCTTTTCTCTTAATTGAGCTAGAGAGATGGGAGTGGTGTCATTTTACTCAGTTTTAAATGCTCTTTCTTTTGATGTACAACACAACATATTTTGTTATAAAAAGTTTTTTGAGACATCAAATTCAAAATTTTGATTTTGATTTTCTCAAAAAGAGCATTTTTGAAAATTAAAAAAAAATTACTATAAATAGTTTTTATACTTTTGGTAAGTGATTCTCAAAATTTCAAAGTGGGAGGCCAATGGGTTCATAGTTAAATAATAATTTTAAAAAAGGGTGTTTTATGAAACTGTTAGTCAGCCTACCTACTACCTACAGATTTCTTTACTATTTTACATTAACCATGAATTTAAAATTTAATTTTTAACATTTACACCTTATGCAAAAATTATTCAGAACTTGATGATTTGTGAAGTTTTTATGACTTCTTCAGATGTTATTACATAAATCCTTCCTGTAAGGAGTGGTGGGATCAACTTTACAAAGTACATCTGTCAGTGGTATCCACAATATGTCTGGTTTTCTTGGATATGAAAATATTGATGAAGGACCAGCAGGATGCAGAAATATCACTTTTAGTTCATCTTCATTCTTCTCCAACACATATGCCAGCTATCACTTTTGGTCATATACAGCGGTTATATATCCACTAACTTCTGTCATTTGTAGTTTTCTGGGCTTTTTGGATGGTCACTGTTTCCTCTGTTATATCTTCAGAGAATATTTGTACACATATATTTGATACTCTTGAATTTATAGTCAAATAAGCATGATATCTTGCTTATAACATAAATTGATAAAGTTTTTCTTATTGTTATATTGTACAGCGCATCCATCTCCGAGTAATAAAAAAATCTTTTTTGTCACTGATTGAAACTTTGTTGTTATGAATTCGACAAGTTTTTTTCTGGAATGTATACACAGAAACAGTGAAATTACAACAAAATTTAAATGTTTAAATTTAATATTCTCTCTGTAATAAATCACAAATGCGTGTATTGTCACTTGATCACTTGTTGTTAGGCGATGATAACCACCTAGGTTTTACGCCTTTAAAAACCAAAAAAAAAAAAAAGATCATTTGTCCAATGGAAACTTTGAGCTTCGTCCTGAACGACAATATTATAGTTTTCAGGGAAATCTAAGTTTATACTACAAACTCAGACTCTTTAATATTTTCTTTTTTGTCATTAATGAATGATGACTGCAGGGTCATTCTCAAAATAACTCATCTTTCACTGTCCCAGGTACAAAAGTACTAAAATATTTTTTCTCTTTCTAGTTTAATTATGGCAAATAATAGTTTCAATATACTATTTAAAATCACTCAAAAAACTAGCTCTTTATTTGTCATACTAACTGGTGAAAAAATCTGAAATGTGTATTCAAACTCAACTCCGTGGACGTCCCCTTTCAAATATAAGAAACAATATTCGCCATTAATATCTGCTTTATAAAATATTTTCAAGCTTTTTAATTTTTTATTTATTTGGTAAGAATGATATAAACATTTAAAATGCCAAAACTATCCAACAATTGTACTTAGAATAAGTTTTTATAACAAATGAATCAATGTCCTTCGATTTTATCTCAACTCCATGGACAGTCTAAAAGTACAATAATTTCATGTTTCGGGTTGGCTACACTGCTTCCTACTTGGAGGGATGCTCTGTTTTCATCTCTATTGCAGAATAGTTTGTTGGTTGTTGGTTATAGTGAAGTAGATTTTCTGAAGTTGTATTATTTCTCATTTCGTCAAGATCATCTTCTCAACTCCGAGGACTTTCTTTAAAAGGTAAGAATTATAATTTGTGACTCTTTTTTGGCATAAACTGGTTTTTATTTATTTAAATGACAATAGAAACACCCAGACAGTTTCCTAACCTTAAAACTGTAGCTTCACACATGGTTAATGTCTAATTTTCTCAACTCCGTGGACCTCAACTCCATGGACTTGCCATGTCCATGGAGTTGTAAGTTGTCCACGGAGTGGAGTGTTTCTTTTAATATCAAGTTATATTTTGAGGTTTTAGTTGTTTTTAAATAAAAAATACCTTTTATTACTACCATCTTAATCTAAATTTGCTTATTTAGTAAATTGTAAATTTATTTGGGAAAATTAAAAGTAAGATAAAACAACATATATATGTTGGCTATCATTTTTGTTTTCTTTTTTCACAATAGAATTTTTATATTTGCACGACAAAAATTACCAGTAGGCTAGATACTAATATTTATTTATAGGATATTATGTTTCATTATTTATTTAACAGGTCTTAATTTTTCTAACCAGTTGAATCGTTTTCATGTGAGTTGAAGATTGTTTCCAGGTTTAATTGGTCTCCCCTCAATGACTTTTTTTTTATTTCAGACAAAATGAATCCCAAGAAAAAATCCTCAGAAACAGAAGCAAAATTGAAAAAAAGAAGAGAGCAGAAACGTAAAAGCATGCAAAAAGCCAGAGATAAGATTAAAGAAGACGAGTCTTTATATGAACAATAAAAAGAAAAAGAACGACAAAAATGGCATGAACGAAGGAAACAAGGGAAAGTCAAATTAATTAACGATTTAAAGAGATCAAAGGAGAGTAAGAAAAAACTGGCAGGAAGGATATAAAAGATGTGTTGGTAAAAAAAACAAAGCAAAGGAAATGCAGGAATTTGTAAATGCAAACAGCCCGCTGCCAAGTGAAAACGGGGATGCATTGTCGAATCCACTCCCTTCAACTAGTCGAGTGGAATCAGGCAGAAGAAAGATGAGGAAAAATAGAGAAGCATTGAGAAAAAAATTACAGTTAGCTGAGGAGAGGCTTGAAAAAAGGAGAGGAAAGTAGCTAAATATAAAAAAAGAAATCAAAGATTAAAGTCAAAACTTTCAAGCTCACCGTCTCCAACAAAAAGCACACCAAGGTGGAGTATAGGAAAAATGTTGTGTAACACTAATCTTGATGATAGGGTAAAAAAAAGGCTGTTTATGAATGAAATAGTATGTCGGCAGGTTAAAGAAAAATTCCACATGGAAAAATCTAGAAACCTAAAGAGAAAATGGGTGTCTTTGCTCTCAGGTAACTATATTGAAAAGTAGGCTACAAGTGTATTAAATACGTTGAGTATCCAGCCAATATAGGAATAAAACAATGTTCCAACTATTAGGGTCTCAGTTAGCTGAATTGTTTTCAGCTGAAATGATAGCATGGCATTTTTCAGAGGCCTCCCATGGAAAGGGAGCCCCTGATGGAATTGGTGGAACAATTAAAAGAACTGCTGACTCTTTGGTAGCTACAGGGATTGACATTAACAATTTTGAAAAGTTTGTGCTACATCTGCAAGAAAACAGTTTATCTGTTAAAATTATTTCAGTTCCTGGGTCAAGGATATCCCATTTTGATCAGTTAAAGCCAACAGAATTAAAAACCTTTAAAGGAACAAATAGCATTCATCAAATTATATATGTGAAAGGATCCAAATTCATTCAGGCGAGAAAGTTGAGCTGTGCAACTTGTTCTTTTGAAGAAGAATGTACCCACTATGGTCTGGGGCAAATTGAACTACTACAAGTGGAATCTACAGTGGAGTCTTCCCATCATGAAATTTGCAAAACGCATACTCCAAAACCAAAAACTTCAAGTTGTATCCTTTTGACATTCTACATTGCTTGAGTTACATTCACTTTTAGCTTTGAATAACTTTAATGATACATTTTATATTACTTTAACAATTTGGACATTGACAAATCTAAGTTCCTACTTTTTTACTCCCTAAATGCAACAAAACATTGATTAAGGATTTTCCTTCACTGTATTTTTACAGATAAGAAACAGGAGACACTCCAGCGGAAAACCCCCATATATGGCACCATATACAGTGATTCTGATGAAGATGATCCTTCATTGCTCAATGTCAAAGTTAATGACTTTGTTGTAGTTAAAGTTTTTGGAAGGAAAACCGAAAACTTCTACGCAGGTTGTGTGACCAAATATTTCAAGGAAAGGGGTTACCAGATTCGATTTATGCGAAGATGCATTGACACCAAAAACAAATTTTTGTTTTCCACTGAGCCTGAAGCCTCTGTAAACAAAGATGAGGTTGTTTCTATTTTGAAACAACCAAATTTAATAAACTCTAGAGGCCAATATGTTTTTGATAAGTTGCCACAGAATGTCAAGTTGTTAGGCTAGCTGTTAAAGTTTAACCAAAGCTACATTACATTTAATTTATTTAGTGTCAAAAAGTCTTATAGACATGTAGCATAATTAATAATTTATTTAATTAAATATGTGTTTCTACTTAATTGCTTTGATTTACTTTGTTACCCTCACAAATGATAACTCATTTTTCATACATGAACTTTAAGGTTCGATTGTTTTTTAAAAACTGTTTTAAATAATCATTATATAGTTTATCAATTTCTGGTGCTTCTCAAATTTAATTGAAATAAGTCAGCACCTTTATACACCTCATTTTCTACAATATAAAATGTATAAATTATCATTTCTCAAAAAAGTTAGTAATTTTTTACATTTTTACCCGATTTGAAGAGCAAATACCGTGCACATGTCTCAACTCCGTGGTCATGTCACAACTCCGTGGACACAAGTAAAAGAAAATAGGTATTTTTTCTATAATATAAGTGTAAAACATCTCAGCCACTATGATATTGTTATTCAGGTCAGTGGTAGCAATGCAAAAATGTAGTTGCTTAAGCTATATAATTTTTATTTTAAAAAAATTAGTTGATCGGCTTAATGGTGCGTTATTTTGAGAATGACCCTGCAGCTGCTTTGCAATAAAATCATGCTTTTTTTGATTGACAGTTTGTAACAGAAAATATTTATAAAATCCTCATTAGATTTCTGTAAAGTTTATAGACTGCAACAATCAACAGATGATATGTGTCATTTTCTATAAGATTTTCTTCAAAAGCCTCTTCAATGATTTTGCAAATTGGGGTAACATCTGGGCATTATGTACAATCACTTGTATAGCAATTAATGTTGGTGGATTACCCAGAATTTTTGCCAAACAGTGTTTGTAAGTATTTAGTAGTCCATTTGTCAAAGCTCCTAATTTCATATTTTCTATCATTAACTTCAAGTTCTGGTGGATTGTGCATACACAGACTGAATTTGTACCACTTTTTAATGCCAGTATGCAAAGTTTTGGTCGAAGCTCGGCAAATTTTGAAAACCCTATTGTAATACCTGAGAATCTTTCCTTAATCAATAAGTAAGTTCCTTCAGATTACACAATATTAGTCGTTTTGACATTTTTGTTTTAAAATAGAATTGACTACAGTCAAACAGTCCTTAATACCGGTCATTATTCTGCTTAAATCATCACTTTCATACGACTTAACAGTATCGACAATAGCTTTTGAGATAGCATTTCCAGGCTTCGGGTTAGGGCTTTCTAAAATACCCTTTTTATATATTACAACGGATATTAGCCGTTGTAAGGCGGGAAGAATCGGTTTTTATATTAAATTATAAAATTCGATGTTTTCAAGGCCGGACTTCGGTGAGTGTCAATTGTAGGTCGAAAATACAAGTTAAATCAGAGCAAGGCTTATCTCCCAAGATGAACCTTGATCTAGGACACGTCAAGAAAGGAAATCTGACTTAGCCTGAAAGTAGCTGAGTTTTAGGGGAATAAAGGAATCCAGGAATTTTATGCATTTGTGGTTTTCATGGTTTAATACGTAGCGCTAAACGCGTGAGTTACGGCCGTGTGAATTTCAAATCATAAAAGGTAACACTACCAAAGTAAACAGGGGTTAAAGTTAAGGGAAAAGTTCAATTTAACTCGAAACTAAAAAAGTCAGATATTTTTGGAATCTACATAAGTAGACGAAAATAAAAGGTTATATAAGAAAAAGTCGAATTATTGAAAATAAAAAAGTTAGCTTAAGTGTCAAATTTCACACACCCTAAAAAGGGAGAAATAATTAAAATCAAAGGTTTTCACTCACAAGAGTTATTAGAGAATGAATAGTTCTGTGTAAAAAAGGGAACAAAAAGTAAAATTAAATTAAGATAAAATGGTGAGAGTTTTCACGCCTTTTAAAGTAATAAAAGTTGAATTTTTAAATTTTAAAAAAATAATAAAGTAAAGAGATTTAGGGTTAGATTAACATTGTATTGTTAGGAAACCAGTAACTTAAATATTTTTCGCGTAGTAAATAAAAAACCCCAAAGAACTTTTTTGCGATTGTAGGCTAAGTCCCAGAAGAGAAAAAATAAGTAAAAATGGTGAAAAGTGTTAGAACTGTACAGGTGTTAAAGACAATCGGCGTAAACAAACAAAAAAGACATTGAACGCGAAAGACAGTCGCGGAAGTCGCGGAAAAACGTAGACGTGCCGCGCACGCGTAAAAATCACAGTACAGACACGATTCAAAAACGTACGGATAGCCAAAAACAATCTGGAAAATGTGGAAAAGGAAAATTAAGGAAAAATTAAAAGGAAAAAAAGATACAGCGGGAAATCAAAAACAAGTAAGTTTCAATGGTCAAAGTGGAAGGGATGCAGCCGCGATTACAGAAAGGGGCGTCAACTAACAACCAAATTAACCGGGGAAATTGGTGTTTTCCAGGAAAATGGAAGGAAAAGAAAAGAAGAAAATTATATAAAATTAACCAGGGCGAATTTAGACACATTTCAAGACCAAAAAAGTTTATACAAAAGAAAAATTGGCTTAATGAAAAAATGAGGGAAAGGGCATGTAAGAAATGACGTCACGAAGTGTATAAAGGATTGAACGCGAAAAATCCACGGGCTTACTCTCTCGGAATCGCTTACTCTCTCGGAATCACTTACTCTCTCGGAATCGCTGACTCTCTCGGACTCGCTCTAAGACTCACTCTAGATTCAAATTGTTACGAATGTAGACTTCACGTCACTCTGCAGCAAATATTTTTTCTTCGTTAAACTTAAATAACTTTTAAATATAAACTACAAGTCAGAAGTAGTTCTTCAGGAGTAACTCTACGGCCTATCCAAATGAGTTAATGCAAAAATAACTCTATTTGGCGATACTGAGACGACATAGGCAATCCTTCAGGACATGATCTTCTAAACGGAACTTCACTTCTCACGAACCAAGGAAGAAATAGGATCAACTGTAACTCTACTAGATTCTACCAGATCTGCTCTTCAAGTACATCTGTAGCCATCATAACAACCCAACAACTTTAAATCAGAAAATCCAGGCTACCAGACACAGCATCCTAGCAGCTACAACACCATCCCATCAACATAGCGGCACGGAAAACCGGAGGTGAAAAACGCTGAATTAAGGTCTGTGTAAACGAGAATACGTTGTCCCCCATTTTAATTAATTGCCTGAGTAAATTCAATAAAAATATTTAAAGTACTGGTTGAGATAGGTTAGTTTCAAATTAAATTCAAATCATAAATTAAATAAATGTAAATTCGATATTCCCTAAATTTAAATAATAAATGTAAATAAATTAAATTCAAATAATTTAAAATTAAATTGATTATAAAATTAGACTGTCTGCCAAGCCTATTAGAAATTAGAATTATAGGTTTAACATTAATATTGGATAGAAATTATATGTACAAGCAGATGGTGAGAAAAGCGAGTTGTTTATGTTTAATTTTGAAAAGGTTTTGATTTTGAATTTTGAATAAATTAATTATTAATTTTTATACTGAAATACTGAGAGTAATCAATTACCTGTTTATGGTTATCCATTCATGATAATTTCCTTTATTAGAAATAGTATAATAAATGTGTTTAGCTGTAGAAGTAATCAAAGCACAAATAAGGAAAGTTATAAGGGCTGTTCCACTGTTCTCATTTCCCTGAGATCAAAAATAATCAAGAGTTCTCATAAATTAAATTCAGAGCTAGTAAACTTATTAATTTCTGGAAGCTATTTTAAAGTGTTAGAGTCAGTCGAAATACTTATAGAAATAGGTATCAGACACCCAGTTGCATCACCTAAGCTAAAGATAAAATTTTGGCTAAAGGCTTCCAGTAGGTGTTGTAACTTATTATACAACAAAAGAACGTCAGCACGCGATTGTTCGTTGTATAATTGGCTCCCGAACGTGGGGCAGAACAACGTCAATAGGTGTTTCGTTGTAATATATAATTTTTTTATGTCTCACCATATAATTTGGTGCATTAAATTCCCGAATTATTTTTCTAATGCCACATTTCTCTGGGAGAGACGTAAATATCATTAACTACTTAACTCCATTTGTTAAGATTTCTTAACTCTATTTGTAGAAAACCTTTCTTTGAGGTTTTGTAAAACTGACTCATTTAGATTGTCATCATTACTAGATGAATCTTCAGCTGCTAAAAAGAGTTTACGCTTCAATGCATAGTTTATCTGTTTTACTATCTCTGTAGAATAATGTTTAGAGTGAATTTTATTAATGTTAATAGAAGACTCTTCTACTTTAACTATTGAAGTATTCAATTACAATTTTTTGATCTGAAGAAAAGGATGGGTCTTGTGGCTGAGAGCTGTATCCTCACTAGATTTGATTGGAGAACAAGACAGGCCAGAAGGGCAGGTTGATTATTAGTATTGTTATTTATGAGTGTCTCCTTACATTTTCAAATAAATTGCATTATAAAGTAAGTTATAAAAACAATTTCCAACTCAACTAAACAAAAATATTATTTTGTAAATAACTAAATTGTTGTCTTAGAGGCAACTCTAAGTACATTATTAATTATGGTAATAATCACCATCGTAAACAAACTAAGTAAAGGTAGGGTACATAGTATTTAACTTATGAAACACCCTTTTTTAAATTATTATTTATCTATGAACCCATCGGCCTCCCACTTTGAAATCTTGAGAATCACTTACCAAAAGTATAAACTATTTATAGAAATTTTTTTTTAATTTTCAAAAATGCTTTTTTTGAGAAAATCAAAATTTTGAATTTGATGTATCCAAAAACTTTTTATAACAAAATATGTTGTGCTGTACATCAAAAGAAAGAGCATTTAAAACTGAGTAAAATGACACCACTCCCATCTATCTAGGTCAATTAGGAGAAAAGCTATGGTGATTTCAAAATATGTCGGTTACCTTTTTTTGACGGATTTTGGGAAACTTTACATAGCCGTAATTTTGAAACCGTTTGAGATATTTGAAAAAAATTTGGCATTTTTCTTAATCTCTATGAGGACAAACTTCGTTCCAAATTTCATCAAATTCTGAGGTGGTCAGGTTTATACCCTGTGTTGATGTGATATGGAATGACCCTATTGTTTCAGTAGTGTGTATAAATTAAATGTTTAAGTTTTGTACCTGTGTGTGATTGCGGGTATCTCAATTACTTATTAATTTTATGAGCATTATGTAAATGCTCTCAGACTTCCAGCCAATGATAATCTCTCAGGTGAAATTGTCAACAATAAAGTACTGGAAGATTTTCTAACTGGAGGAAAGGTTTAAAAAACCAATATAATCTCTACTTTTTTTGGTATGTGTAGGTTGATCAGTTTTCAATATTATTTCTTGGAGTGTATTTTCCACATACTTATAACCGTTATCTCAATGCTGACTTTCATATGGGTAATATTGTTTGGATTGTAAACTTTAGATTAAAAACAGTGATATTTTACCTTAGTAATGTAAAAACAAAACATTTCATAAAAATAGTTCAATTTGGTTTAGGTACGTTTGATCTGACAACATCAAAGCTTATGACCTTAGAATACTCAAGAAAGATTCTTAACATTTATAGATAATTGGGTTTCTAAAAGGTAAAATGTAAATTTTCTTGGAAAGTTGCACTGTGTTCGATATTGGATTTGTGTGACAAAATACAAACGAAATTCTTCTGAATCGTAATTATTGTTTATAATTATTATGTTTTTGTTACAGGGGATCCTCACAATATAGCAACATCAACTGTGGACCCTTTCAAAACCCTGTTTGTTGCAAGAATTGTAAGTATATTTAAATTGCTCTACGTCTTGAATCACGTCTGTTAAATGAAACATTTTATTTCAGATTGTTTTACTATATTTCTTTCTTTCAGAACTATGATACTTCAGAATCCAAACTGAGAAGGGAATTTGAAATGTATGGACCTATAAAGAAGGTAAGTCGGCAGTTCTAATGATCATAGAAATAGATTAAAGAAAATATTGTGATGTAAGGGATAAAAACAAATCGTTGACTTATCTATATCAACAAATCACTCAGAAAATAAGAAAAAATGTAGTCGGTTAATTCAAATTTATTTAAAAAATCTAATCTTCTGAATAATGGTTTAGAACAGTATGATTTTAAAAGATATAAAAATGTCAGAGTTCATGGCAATATTTTTTTTAATTTGTAATATAAATAAAGCATTCGGTATACACAGTAAACCCCTGGTTAACCGAACTCGGGTTATCCAAAACTCCTCCGAAAATCGGAAATCCAAAGTAAAAGCCTTATTGTATGTACAATATTTAATTTTTGTTTTTTTTTTAATCAAAATTAGAACCTTTTCTACAACTTAAACATCTATTGAGAATAAATTGAGTAGCGGCTAAAAAATGTGCCAATGTCAGACTTTGAATTCAGTTTTGTCAGAACTCGAAAAATGTTAGAAGTCCCCCTTTCTTTGATGTAGGGCTGACTATTTTCTCTCTCCTCAGAATCAAACTGCGAAATAAACAAATTACTTTGTATTTCTTTTCACACATATATTTATGTGCACAGAGTAACTGAAACTTTATTTTTAACATTTTACACACAAAAAGTAGGTAAAAAATATGGAAAAATGTAATCTTCGGATGGTCCTGTCAAAGTCGGTAGAGGAGGGGGTCCACTATAGCAACACTGCTAACTCTCCCACCAATTCTAAGGAACAAGTCACTCCGACATTGCCGACGCACGCTATGCCCGCTACATATCGTAAGCATACGCCTGGGAAGCGATTTTTGTAATCTTAGCCGCTATGTTTCTAGCAACGCATGCGCACCACCTTTCTTTATTTCTCTCCAAGCGCCATGTCGACTTCCAAACCAGGTGTTGTTTGTTTTGATTAAGTTACATATCATGGCAGTGTGAATTATTGATCATAGCGAGTATCGCGGGCATAGCATGTGTCCATGGACGGATGCTATGTTAGGTGTGTGAAGGCCTTAATTTGTTTGTTATTTTATACATATTTTTTTGTAAAAGTGTTTGTTTTGGGTAAGTGATTGAGCGCTAAAAGACAATGAATTAAAGGCTTAACACAAGATATACTAGGTGATCATTTTATCACAGACCATATGGATTACCGATTTAAATTTTGATATACAGTACCTAAACAACATATCTGATATGAATACTGTTAAAGGTCCTGTGTTCTATTTTTGAGGTTAATCAGCTAATCCTTTATACCCATTATGGGATTTACATGAAAGCAAAAATACAAGTTTTTGTTAAAAACAGTTTTAAATTGTGGGATTAAAAGATCCAAAATAGAGCAGGAAGGAATTCTATTTTTGAGGTTAAAAACTAACTTTTAATTCACATCCGATTCAAATGAAACTTAAAATTCAAATTAATTTAACAACTCAATTTTTCAGGTAGAAATTATAAAATGTTTTATAGATAAAACGATTTGCTAATGTTATTCTCGGAAACTACTGTTAAATACCTATGCAAAACTTTCTGCTAATTTTTTTTATAGAAGCAAGTTCTAGAGGGAAATCTACAATTGTTAATTCTAACTTAGTTGTTAAATGACATAGTTTTTTTTATATACAGGGAGGTCTGTCATCGTGTTTATAAGCAAAATAAAACGGATGTCAAAAAACCTATTTTGAATAACAGTGTTATGTTTGTAACTATTTATTTAGCAGCTAGGAGACAATCTTGTACACTATAATAGCCTTGACGTTATTTGCTTAAACATTCTATTATAATAATGTATACAAATGTAAACAGGAAAAAAACCTTCAATAGATAGCAGCTCTATAAATTATTCTATAGAATGAAAAATACTTTGCTTTAAGAACAACAATTTACATTAAAACATTTCCTTTTTAAAGATTTTACCTTTGTTATTGTTTTAATTTTACGTGGAAGACAGTTATGGAGGATGGCCTCATAAATTGCTGGTGATTTTGAAGTTTGAGAAAGCCTATGTTTTGGTACGGTCAAACTATGGGATTTTCTGCTTTTGTATCCGGCTACGGACTGCTTCTGTATGAAACTTGGAATACATAAAAAAGTTAAAATATCAAGCTTTTTGAAAAGAGAACTGAAAAATCTGTACGGTATGCTTCTTACCAAAAATTTGCCCCATCTGCAAACTTT
>JAGFPH010000184.1:305122-327230 GCA_018207615.1 Philaenus spumarius | reverse complement strand
GACAATGCACTTATATGACTACTGCATTTAGTTATAGTCATAGTGTATTCACTTCGTGCGACAAATTTTACAATAAATTTGGACTTACGTTGTAATTCGATACATACTGTTTATTTAACTTTGTGACTTCAATTCTTAAAAGTCAATTCTTAAATGATTTTTAAATTCTATCTATAATTTTGACTTTGATCAATTATTGTACCTATTACCTAATCAAGCTGCTATTTGGTTAGGATAGGCCAGTTGATTATGGCTGAATAACATTTTAATTTCGTGACATTGTAACGACTGATTTTGTTTCTAGATCGTCATGAATCACAACACTGTGAATGGAAAACCTCGTGGATACGCTTTCATCGAATACGAACACGAAAGAGACATGCATTGTGAGTATGCTAAAGAAACAGGGAGTATAAAAATCAATCGTTCAAAGACCTTTGACTCTCATTCCAAAATTTTGAGCCAAAAAAAATTAATAAGCATGATATAATAATGTACTTAGGTCTGAAGTAGTGTTTAATGTTTATTTGCCAGGCTAATACTTTTGGTTTTCTTGTTCTTGGTCCAGTTGAGGAGAGCTGGAGGCATCTTTGTGTGCTCTCACAAATGTCTGTGCAATTCCGATACCTTTGCTGACTTTATAGGTTTGTATGTGTGGTAAGACCCAACATACAAATTGTTTTTCCCTGTCGGAAACTTTCAAGCAGATAATTTTTTTGGAAATCCCGTTTATATTTATTTCTTATACAATATTTAAAACACGATGGAGCTACCCATTATGACTTCTAGTTTCGTAATCTTCTTTTAATAAAGCAATCTTGTAGGTTAGTACACATGAAACATTTTTAAAGAGTTTTAATTTTTGTAGTCCTATATAATTCTTTTATTTAATCTAAATTGTTTTAATTGTACGCTTTTCATTTATTTTTAAAACTTACAAACTACACGATCAAAACATTAAAAATACTTTTAAAAGAACTTAATTTTCAAGTACTTTAATTTGCTTTGGTAGTTTTGCAAATAAATTCTGATATTGGTAGCTAATATTTGGTAGAAATATTATGCATTTGTACTTTAAAAAAATGTTTATTTAAGTAGAAACTGTAAAGCTCCTATATTATACCTGACCCAAAAATAATTGTAACCAGGTTTATTTAAAAATAATTACTTTCATCTAAATTTCTACTGTATTAAAAATTGTAATATGTAAGGGAGCCAATTATGTTATTATTTTCCCATTTCTTGAACATGGACAGTTAAAAATAATTTACATTTTTAAAGGCGTAAGTAATAAACAAGAATCTTACACAAAGAATACATTTTTGTAGCTAGTATGTTTAGTCGTGAGATCCAAAATATTATGGTTAATAACTTTGTTGAGAAATGCTTTCGGTTGGCACTTCTTCCAATATTATAATCTGTTATCTAATAGTTTTGTTTAAAAAAAATATATATAAAGAAAAATGGGTTTTGAAAAGAAAAAGGGTAAAGAAAAAATATGTTAAATGTATTTTTGACTGCAATATTTGTTTTACAACACAATTAATTAATAATAAAAAGCTTTTAGGGGACATAAATAGTTTTATATATATTGTTGATGAGTCTTGAATTTATTCATTTTGCTTGGTGTTGCCATATTTTATTGGTGTTTAATTTTGTTAAATTTGTACATTCTTTACAGTAACTTCACAATAAATATGATTTTTTAAGTCTTAAACTTCTGTAATAATTGTTGAAATTTCAGTCATAAATTAATTAACTTTAAGAAATTCTCATTTGTTGCTTTTCATCAGATGGTGTTGAAGAAAATTACTTTTGGAAGATTTAATTTTTAACCTAATTATTGTTTATTAAAAACCAATAATAACTTGTCGCTCGAGAAACAATACTATGATTAACACAACCTGATAAATGAATAATTACGTATAGCAATACAATTCCTAAAGATAATCTACTTGTTCCAAACTAACATAATCTAAGGGGTAGTATCATCTATCTAACCTAGTTGTATTAAATTAGATGAATATGATTTTTAAATATTATAAAATATAATAGGTACCATATACTTGAAGATAAATTGTGTTGTGTTCCTAAATAAAAGTCATGCAGCATTGTTTCTTGAGAGACTTTTTAACTAAAATATCAGGACAACGCACATATTGGTCGTCCAGTCTTCAACAATAAAACTTGGCACCACATATATGAAATAAGTTTATTTACATTAAAAACTGTATGAGTGTGGGGAATATAGAAATCATATATCCCAGGGAATATATAAAAAGTTATAAATTAAATTGATGCAATAATTACTTTTTGTGATCATTTTGTTAAAAAAAAAAGAACTCGTAAGTATAAACCAAACAAAAATTTCAAATAGTTTAAGGGGTTTTGCGCGTATGTAGCGCACCAGGTAAAAAAATCAAAACAAAAGTAAATCAAAAACCGAAAGATCCCAAGTGGAAAGACACCTGTAGATTCATCATCGCATTGCCATGGTTTTCGCGTTTGTTGTCAATTCAATATAATGTAAGTACACAATCATGGGTAGGTACACTTTTCATTTTTCTATTTACTTAGTATATGTTAGTATTTCTAAATGTTGATACAAGGATTTGCTTAGCAGTCTTTTTCAACCATGAGAAACAGCTTACGGATTCTTTGTTCGTGTTCCAAGATTCAAACGGTTTCAAATCTTTCCATTAATTGTTGTACTATTAATTCTATTTTTAAGCACTCAAGTTCTTTCATTTATTACTTCATTGTTCCTACTTTAATCAATTTTCGTTGTTTATTTCATGATGAAATAAATAACTTTTCACTAAATAGCTGTTCTCCGCTTTTTTTTTAATCATCCCTTTAATTTTTCCTCATTAGTTCAATTTTAAAGTTGAAGTCCGGCTAGGGTGTAAGTGCTCATTGTCATTTACTTTAAAAACTAGTTTTTGTTTAATAGTTCATGAAAGTTTTCCTGCATTTGTAAGAATGATGTATCAATGAAAGTTAGGTAGGTATTTTATTTGTGTGAAATGAAGAAGCCCGGCCAGGTAAGTTCAGTGCACTAGGAGAACAGGTTTGTATTTGCGAGTTGAGAGATTTCATTGTTTAATTGATTTTTGTTGCTCACTTTACAGCTGCTTATAAACATGCTGATGGCAAGAAGATCGATGGGCGGCGAGTTCTGGTCGATGTCGAGAGAGGTCGAACTGTTAAAGGATGGATGCCGCGTCGGTTAGGTAAACTATTTTATTGTATATAAGTGAAATATTTGCTAACCTTATCAATTAACCTTCATTAATTTAATCTCATCTATCCAACACAGTTTTATTGTCTTTATATAATTCACTTTTTTAATATACTCTTATGAATTATTTATTTTTTAGTTTATTGCTTTCGTGTTAAATGTTTTAATAAGTATTTTATCACTGATGATACTGATCACTGATTAATGTCCGAACATGTGTTGTAATATTAAGTTTGAAGGAAATTTTAAAAGGTTCCTGGTAGGAAGTGAGATTAACAAACAGTTAATACATAATAGCGTGATGTTATATTTTAGATCTTTGCATTGTGCAAAGGGTTAACAAATGATAATGAAGTATGTAATCTGGATATATCCAAATTTTGAATAGACAATTCAGATATTCTTCTACCAAAGGTAGAATATTGCAAAAATAAACACTTAACAGTAATGTCTAAAATTACTTCTAATATTAACAATAACAAGATAAATTAAATGTGTATAGTAGAACCTCGATAATTCGAGCTAATTGGGGCTGACTGTACCTCAGACTTTAAAAAACTCGGAATACGCGGAGAAATGGACAAAAATACAGAATACTCTCTTTTTTAATGTTTTAACCTCGTAACATTTTAGGCCATAAATCATTATCAAGGGGTGATTTTATGCTTATATTGAAATAACTTTGTAATCATAGAATATTAAATAACTAAATTAGATCTAAACTTACCTTGCTTTTAAATAAAATTGAACTTACCTTTTATTTATTTAATTTTATAGAACACAACATTTAGAAATTAGTATGTGTTTTTGATATATCCCAAAGAGGTTAGACTAAATAATTTTCATTATCCTTATATGTAAATAATTCATGTTTAGATCATTAGTTATATTTAAAAAAATAAAATCAATACTGTATGTTTAGAATTATAAAGAAGAAATGGGTATTATGTAAATAGGATTAATAATTATTAAAAACAAAATGGAGAACAGATGTTAAAATACGATTGTGATAAACAAGTAACAAACTGTATACATAAGCTGTTGTCTAGGGACCGAGAGTACCATGTTTAAATCATGATGGTTTTAGAAAATATATAAAGTGAATATTTATGATTCGGAATGAATTTAAAACAGTTTTAAAACATTCAATATTCATAAAATCTTATAATATTCAAAGAAGTGACAATATATTAAAATATCACAAAAATAATACTATTTATATGAACTTAATGCCTGAAAAAATATGAGTCACTGCAAATTTACAACGGGGGTTGTGAATAGTGGTAGCCCAGGATTGTTGAAGAGGAGCATAAAATTTTAACATTCTAAAAGTACACTTCAAGAAGTACAGACCATTTATTTCTTTATCTAAATATTTTAAACATAAAAGAACAATAAAAAACAGTAATATTTGGAAGTTACAAAGTTATTTGAACAGCAGTTATAATAATAATATGAACTATCGTGAACTAAGAAATACCAATTTCAATTTGAAGCCAATATAAGGTAATGTTAAACCTAGACTTTTAAACAGACTTGAAATTCAATTTAAACCATTTTTAAATAACCTTGAACAATATTATATAATAACCATATAAACATTTCTATAATAAGTAGCCTAGATAATAATATTACTATTCACCTTGTTTGTTAAACTTAAGTTGCTAAATAATTGATATATTTAATATAAGCCAGAATCCGAAGACCCTAGAGAGTTTTTTTTAATTGATTTGTTTTTCATAATTTTGATTACAAGTATACGATACTATAATTATTAATATTGTAAGACGTGCTCTAGAAAAGCTATCACAGCAAAGCTGTAAAAAATATAAAATTGTGTGTTGAATAAACCCACTTTTGTTATTCACCAAGAAATTGTTATTTGAGTTACATTAGACATATTATATTGTGTTAAGTGGGGAAATTGATTGTTATAACAGGTAATTTGTGTTATAACCTGGACCCTCGAACTACTTCGCCTCGAATTATCAAGGTTCTACTGTATACAAATGATTTAGAAGATACTAAGTACAAAACTACAGATATTCTAGAGATGAAATTATAATATCACATAAAATAAACGGTTGACAGTAATATCTCAAAACTACATAAAATAATTAATGAAAATAAAGATTTGTAAAAATATAAATTTGAATAGTTCCAAAATAGGTTAATTTGATTTTGCTATAAATACCTACTATTATAAACAATAACGAAATGTGTAACAATTAAATGTATATAACTTTGAAAATACTGAATGTAAAAGTTGGCAGTTAGTAGAAAGGTTTTCGACCTAGGTTTCAACAAAGAGAATAAACATGAAATTGGAATAGGGCTCTTATACATGTGTTGAGTAATAAATCGCTATCAGTTTTAGCAATAAAAATGCTTTCATAGATATTTAACAACTTATTGGAGGTCACGCTCTCATGTTTTTAAAATCTAGATACAATTTTTCTCTTTTTTTTCAAAACTAATTAAAAACACATTTAACAACAAACTACACATATTTATTAAAAATAAATATTTTTATACGTTGATGTTTTGACTAAATATTGTATAGGTTATCCTTATTCATATCATATATGCATTTTAGATTTCCAGAGAAACAATTAGTGTTTTACCGGCTCTTTGCTAACATTTCAGTTTGTGCTACTCTTTTACCTTTTCAACATAGAAGTTACAAACATTTTCCACGTTTTCAGTCAATCACTTCACTACGGGTTCTCCAATCTTTAAAGCATATTTGTATACTGTCCAAACTAAAACAACTGTACTGTTGTTATCGATAAACAACAATTACTCTCCAATCTGTGCGCTTAATAATAATAGATTACTATTTCACCCTTGTAGAAAGTGTTGTGCATCCATCTTTATGAGAGAGTCTTAGTACGTCAGTCTGATGATTTGACCTTTGGTAATTTAAACTTACTTAACCAGCACACTTTTATTGTTTTCGTGATAAATATTTTTATCGCCCCTGACGGACAATTAATGTCCGAAGCACATTTTATATTTTAATTGAAGGAAACTTTAAAAGAATGGCTGGCAGTAAGTGACAATAGCAAACAGTTAATATCTAATGCCTACTTTAGATCGTTTACATTGCAAGCAGTTATTAAATTAATAAATAATCTTTTTCAATAATTTTATGTTCAAGGACTAAGCTTATTTCTCTTTGGATAAAATATGAAAATGTCATTGCAATTTTGATTAGCTTAACTACTGTGTACATTAATTTTTTGATTGTAAAATTGTTTACTAGGTTCGCTATCCATTACAATGTAAAACTATTTAATAATAACCTTAACACTTATTAACAATAATTTCCAGGAGGAGGACTAGGAGGAACTCGTCGTGGAGGTCCTGATGTTAACTTAAAGCACTCGGGCAGAGAGGATAATGAGAGAGAAAGAGAACGTTACCGTCTAGAAAGGGAACGTGAAGCCGCCGGCGATCGAAGGGATCGTGGTGGAGACAGAGACCGTGGTGATCGCGCTCCTGAAAGGGAAAGAGACAGAGAAAGGCGACGTTCACGGAGCAGAGAAAGGGAGCGAGAAAAGAAGAGGAGGACTAGGAGGTACTGTTTGGAATTTATTGTTATTAAATAAAACATACCGTAGTTTTTTACATGTTTCTTATAGCATCTCAGGTCTAATCCTATCAGAGATTATGTTATACAGGATTTTTTTAAAAAAATTCGTAAACTTCTGGAACTTTTCCTTCTACAAATTAAGAAAAACATTTTCCCTACAATTTTTTATTTTCTGTCCAAGCACAGTTTTGTGTTTTAACCAAAAAAAAAAAAAAACTTTTTGAAGAGTTAATTATTCAAGTTGAAATTTTGCATTGTTCTAAGAGTTATGAATGAGAAACAGTGGGAGAGCACTTATTGCTTGATTGTATACATTACTGCTGAAGAGAAGGGTCACTTTAAATGTAATGAGCTAGCATTGAAAAGGGGGAAATTTTATATTATTAACATAATTTAAATGACTTTTTTTTAAATGTGTGGTGAAAATCAGTTTACAATGTATCAAACCCCATCTTAATTGAAAAGTAATAATTAACCAATAAGTAAAAGAGAATTATCTATGACATTCATTGGCCTAGCCTACCTAAGAGAACCAATCTAACCTCTTGGAAAGAAATAGCCATAAAGTATTAGGAAGTATATACGAATTTCAAAAATTACATGATATTATTACCAATCAAGCAAATGTTATGATCCCTAGATAGTAAGAACCGTACACATAAATAACTGAGTTATAGAATAAAACACGATAGCAAACTTGATTAAAATTTTAGCCTAGAAGTAAGATAACCTGAACTAACTAAACAAACACACCAACAATTGTAAATTTTATAACAGATTACACTAAGCACAGCACAAACACCCACATACATACATCATTTATTTATTTATTCAACCATTCTGTATCGTAAACTAAAACTAGTATAAGCACGGACTTTTACAATTTGTTATGGACGATAAAATGTAAACATAGACAACCGCCATGTTTAATTCATATCGCTACGTGAATCAAAGATCGTCTAGAATACAGCACCAAAACTAAATGTTTCAAATCAGATAAATAACCCTAAGTCGTAACCAAAGGCTAAAGAACACAATTTTAAAATTAGTATAATAATTATCAATTAGATTAGACACAATAGAATATAATAATTAGATTAATTAGTCTCTCAACACCATCTATACTCAAAACAACAACTATTCAACATGAGTCAAACCAGTGTTATTTTAATACGCGGATTTTTATAAATTTAAAAGTAATAAATAATATTTTGGCGAATCATAAGTATTCAATCATCTATCAGAATTAAAATACCAGTAACATAATTAAAATAAAAGCAAAAAGTGACAAAATAAACGTTTGTAGTAAACTCCACCAGAAATTCGGTATTAATACACTGATGAGCCATTCAAAACATCAGTAATGTGTGACGTAAGTCGGACAGCTTAATAAAAGAACCAATCGCAACGCAAGATGCCGGATGACGTCATGACCGGTACGCCGTTCGAAGGAGACCGCGAGAGAGAAGCTAACAAAAACGACGCTTTCAGAAAGAGTTAAGAAGTGTTAGCGTCACCTCCAGTTTTACAAGATCGTCGGAATGTGCATCATAAATATCCAAAGTGACTATTAAAATACAAATTGTAAATTCAGTGAAAAGTACCAACAGAACTGGTATATTCTGTTTCTAATTTCCACATATCAACTGTGAACTCTTTTAACTATGAACAGTAAAATTTAATCTATAAAGAAAACTTAAAATATAAAAATGCCAACCTTTTAGATCTTTCAAAATAACTTCATTATTGCGTATAAATAAGTATCTATCAATCTTATTCATAGCAGCACGATTACCTACCCCGAGAACATTAATTGATTAACCTATTTAACTTATTTATATTTTAACATTGAACTAGCCTAATATGAACTCTAATTAACTTCCACGGTGCGAAATACTGTGTGCTAAGCCGAAGGCATTTCCATAATTGTATTAAAGACAATAGATTTTCCAACCTATGGATGTTGTGCCGTCTTACAGAAAGAATTATTGAATTGGAAGTCGAACTAGGCCCGCACCCTAAAGACAGCACATGTGTTCGAAGATATAGAATAATTACCCTATTAAAATTTACCTCTTGAAACTCGTTTATCTTAGCTGACGAAAGCAAGACACCTGAAATGTTCTTCACAGGTAAAGACACAAAAATACAAGAGAAATAAATAATGAACAGTTTGTTTATTGATAAAAATTTATATGCCCTTAGTGAAAAAAAGTTTTTTATGAAAAATTTACATGCCCCAGAAAAGAAATAATTATTATTTAAATTTACACAAAAAAAATCAAATGAATCAAAAGAAAAATCCCTCCCTGACAAATAAAGAAAAGAAAGAAAACCCCACCCTTTAATATAAATTATTCAAGCAATTAATTTAACAAAAGTACATATTTAACATTACATAAAAGAAAACCTAGTAACACAATGTTACAAATGTACACAATTTCTGAGAAACAAAACTAGGACATCAATGTACTTAATTATTAGGTTATATATATATTTTTTTTTTTTTAAATTGGCCATTCATAAATTATATAAAAAAAGATGAAGTTAATAAAGATGTTTAAAAAAAAAAAAGAATTTGGAAAAATGATGATATCACTTTTTGTAATCTAGAGATATAACCTCTGGAAGGTTGAAATCTCTAAATTTGCATGCCTGCGCCACCCTTTAATATAATTTAAATAGCTTAAAACTAATACAATTTTTAAATTAGCATCATTAATTTATTAAACAATTATAGCCCTTTTGATGAAAGTAATACACTAGAAAAATATCGTTGTTCGTGGTTTTTGAAGAGAATGTCACTAGATGAAATAAAAGTTAGCCTAGACTTATCGCATTTTTGGTGAGCAGCGTTGACAGCAACAGCTGATGCGGAGCTGAATAGTTTGCAGCACTACATAAATTAAGTTTTCTTAGGTCTATTGAAGTTAGGCCTATTGCATCATATTCACTATCTTAGTAGGCTATCCCAGGACCAGTAAATACTGGTGTGGTGTTTAAAGATGCATAATTATTATAAGCACAAAGTTTATAAAGAAATTGACAACAACGAAATACTAATTAACACTCCAAAAGAACATATTGAACAGCGTCGTTCATTACAAGGGACGCTTGCAAAAAAACAAGATGTCCAAGCTCGGTATCACAGGCGAATGCATAAAGACTGTCAGAACGAAGACGAAAGCAAGTCGCGCTCGGGGTGGCCAGGTCTGTAACTACACTAAGAATGTTGTTTAAATGCGCCTTCCTTTTATGAATATGCATTTGTGAATACACAAGTGTTGACAAAGTTGCCTCTACTATACATTGGTGGAGTTATGTTCTGAGGTTTAATTAAATAAAGCTCGGTGCTGTTTCAAAACAAAAGGAAACGCTACAATGTTAAATAACAATATATTGTACAAATTATTTCTTTTGAGTTAATAAATTTATGCTTATTTCTTGTGACCTAATTTCATCTAATATTAATTTATTGTTTACAATTTAGGAGTTTAATACTGATCTGAATTGAGTAGGGTCAGAATATTAGACTTTCTAATAACAAAAGGGAAATTACATTTAAATAATAATATTATATAGACATTATAAATGGCTCCCAACTTTGGGGCAAGTATTTAAATTAATACATTTTATATTCATTATAAGTTGACTATTTTTGCACATCTTTGGAGTTGTTTTTGTTATAAATGTTAATTGGGGCCATTTTAAAATGAGAAGAAGCAATCAATTGATTTTTTGTGTTGGGTCTTTCTTGATCAGTAAAGCTACAATTCGGATCGGGTCTTGACCTCTTCCAAAATTTGCTTCCGTTGAAATATTCCATAATTTTTATTAATAATAATTTAAAAAAGGCAAAAGACAAAGTACCCAAATAAAAAAACAAACCATGATTTGCTTCAAGTCCTATCATCGGCTATGTGACACCGGCGCGCCAAGTGGTGAAATAGTAGACTAACCTTGTAAACAAAGTAAGTTGACTACAGATGTAACAATTCAAAATATCCTTCCGAAATAATAATCAATCAAATGAATAAGAAATAAAGTCATTCTAAACTAAACACGCATGAGTGCGAGAGAGAGAAAAACCTGCATTTGAAGTCCATTCATGTATAATTTGAATCAATGACATCTAGCGGCCAGGATCGTAAACACTAAATTAATAACATTGAAATACCCGACTTTCGACCACATTTTGTATAATTAAAATTATTTCCCGACCTTGTATCTATTTCTTTCCTACATCAAAATATATCTAAATCAATCGACCAATCCATAAAAATTATAATATCAGTTCAATAACAAAGCAATCGACTGAAATTTACATTTTAAATCCAACCGAAACTAGGCCGATCTACAGAATCTAGGCCAAGTCGGAAATAAAAATAATCAATCCCAACGAAACCAAGTTTCAAAGTAAAAAAGGAACACAACCGTCAGATAGAACGGAAAATTCTACATATAAAATGTCTTTAGTAAAATCCCAGAAGAAGCACCATTAAGCCGATATAATTAGTCAAAAGTAACCTGAATGTCAGATATCGCCTAAAACAGACGTAAGACATATTTGTTAGGCTCCGCCCACGATCACATGATTACCCGTATCTTCACGGAACCAAGTTTGAAATGCTGAATGTATAATTTTAGTTGTAAATATTAGGTGTTAAAGAATAATTTGTACAAGGAGCTATTTTAGGTATTTTTATTTAATACTAGTGGACCCGGCAATGCTTCGCTATTGCTTTATTTAATTTTAAGGGTAGTTATCAAATTTCATTCTTTTGACTTAAGTTATTGAATTGCAAATGGTGTTTATGTCAAAAATTTATATAAACAATTTATATAAACAATATTTTAAACAGAATATATGTAAGTAAATAGATATGTAACAACCGATGTATGAATTGAATTATAATACAGTAAGCATTTTTCGTTGATTTTTGTTTTTGTTGTTTGTCAATCTAACCTAAAAAAGCTGTTTTGGTTTTGGAAGAATAATAACCCGATTATAAATTAGAGAAATTGGTTGCAAATAAAAGTGTTTTGGTTCATTGTAGGCCTAACCTAAAATTATGTTCAGTTTTTGATCCATAACAGTTGTTTTATTTACAATAATATGTAACAACCGATGTTTAAATTGAATTATAATATAGTAGGCCTAAGCACGTTTTATTGATTTTTGTTTGTGTTTGCTTTTAATTTGTCAATCTAATCTAAAAAGCTATTGGTTTTGAAGAATAATAAACTGATTATAAATTTGCTAAAGTTGCTATGGTAATGAATGTAAACAAACATGTGTTACTAAGCATTTTATACGAACAGCTGTTTTTGAGCGCTATGGTCTTGAGTCCATACAAAAGAGGCTGTTTAGTTTTTTGCAAATTTGAAACTTTTTCGGGAAACTTTTCAAATTTTTCTTTATATAAAAACCTAGTTCGGACTATTACGAACATTTTAAAACAAAAAATTGCCAAATTGGTCCAGCAGTTCTCAATTGATGCTATTTCAAAGAAACAGCAATTCATTTTTATTATATAGATTTTATTTAATCAATTTCTCTTTCCTTTTATCATTCTGTATTATTTGTAAAACTAAACTACCTCAAAATTTAATTAAAATTCCACTAAACAAACACTCAATATTTAAAAACACACAATTTAACATAACAATTAAATCCCCAGAAGATGTGAAATTTATCAGGCCTTATGTACCATTTCCTGAGGGCCTAAAGAAGCCAAATAGGATTTCAAGCATTTTTCAGTGATTGTTGAGACTCCAAAGGAAGCAGATGTATTACTAGACCTTTCCAGAATACAGATAGTGCCAAGTAGCGTGGAGCATCACTTGAGCATGCTCTGTAACGTCTTACCCTCTCCTACTCTACTGTGAGTCTTCAGTACAGTCACCACCAAAAAGTGTTGATATACAATCAACACGACTACATAGCTGACATGAATTAGGTAGGGCAGGCGGCTCTGACTGTACTCCGCCGCGAGAGGGGAAATGTGGTGGGAGCCGGCGTGGGAGACTTGCACACTCCCTCTTCGCGCTCCATCCTAATTGGCGCTATCTGTACTGCAAGATTTAAGCCTACTATAAAAGTGATAATTAACTATTCCTCGTTAAATAAATAACCTTTTTTTTTTTTTTCGTTCTATAGTGAAGTGAAGTAACAAATAATAATTATTCCAAATTTAATACTACACTCAAGAAGAGAACTTTATAAACTGGGTGAGATTAATCCAATTCATTAACTTAAATAATTGGTGATACACTTCTTAAAACAACCTATTGGTTTCATTTTACAAAGTAAAAGAACTTATTTAGTTTAAACTTCTAAAGCCAATATAACCTGTATATAAACTGAACCAGAGATTTGAACTATAGTTAAAAATTTGCAATTTCCTCTATATTACACACATAAACACCTACACATTCACACCCTTTACAAACTGTACTATTCATACTTTGCTACTTCTAATTTAAATCTTTTATATGTAAATAACTTTTATTTGATAATTAATTTGTTCATAAAACATTGGGAAGAGTCGGCACTGACCCCCCGAGACAATCAATTCTCTAAAACCATTAATAGACATTTTAGTTTGAGTTCACCTGTAAATATTAACATATATATTAACAATAATGTACATATATAATTTGATCTTCAATCATTATTAAACAATCGGTAATATTTGTAAACTTATGTCCGCAGTTTAATCATTTGTTAGATTGTTGAAATTATAAGAAATTATCAATCTAATGTAAATTAGCCTACATTGTAAATTGGCTCACAACGTGAGGCATTAATCAAAAGATAACAGTTTGTTATAAAATAGGACGCCCAACCAACGACCTTCTAAACCAAATTAAACTTTTAAACATAATAATAAATTGACCAAAGATAAATAAAAATGTACGTTCTAAATAATCTAACTCATCATCGGATGTAAATAAATAATAAAACCATTCAAAATTAAACATATCAACATACATTCGACCTACTGTTATAAAAGACGAAAACCTCAGACAAGGGAAGTAAATTCTATAAACATTCTTTTATAAAAAATAGGTATCGCACAACTACAAATATCAAATGATTCAGAAATAAACCAGGTTCCCAAATAATGTAATAATCTTATACAACCACTTAAAAAGAACACTCTAATTCAAGAAGAAAACACGGGCATGTACCATATTTCTGCTGAAAACTTGACTTATATTCTACAAGTAAGGCGTGCATTAGCGACATAATTGGTCGAAAGTATTTGCGGACTTATTTCAAAATATTCATATGTAAATTTCTAAAATATCTGTTTTATGATTGCAAAAGAATTATTTCCTAGTTTAATACTTAAAATAAATAGTCCTTAAGATATTTTAATAATTCAAAATTGTTCTATAATTTAAGTAGGAACCACTGTTAAAGTGAACAATAACAAAATTCAGATGTTTGGTTCAATTATAAAACTTAACGTGAAGTGCGATAAACAAATTTAACATTTTCCAAGGAAAATCTATTTTTGCAACAAAGATAATCCTATTACTTTAAATGAGCAATTCTTGTGTCTATCTTTGTATCTGTCGCGGATCTCGAAAACGGCTCTAACGATTTTGATGAAAATTTGCATACAGGGGTTATTTGACGTCAGGAATTGAATGTGCTAGGACTTATGTCTTCAAAAATGTGTATAAAGTATGAAAAATGAGCATCAAATTTAAAATCTGAACTTCTTTTTATAACACCTTTCAAGTCACGTAGAAGGTGAATAGGTACAGCTTCTTTTTATACCTCCTTCAAAGTCACTAAATATTCAAATAGATACAATCCAGATGTTTAAAATACTGAACGATGCTCGTTCACCCAGGAACAAGCGATCCAAAGATTAGCGAGAGCCTTTCGAGAGTTTTCCAACTGGGAACGAGGCGAAGTGTCCAGGGGCAGAGCCCCTAGTTATTATTGTTGCAGTAGTATGACCTAATGTCTGGTCGAGTATAGTTCAATATAAACGTGCTCTGTTCCTATATAAAAACCATTTGTGCGAAATTGTAGCAAATAAAGAAGTAATATACTATGTAGTTATAAATGCAAGAAGAGGTGACCAAATGCTAAATCATAAGAATTTTATTTATGATGGTATAAAAAAATATAAGTTGCAGAAAGAAACTCTAATTTGGTGAGACCTAACCTATTTATTTTCCTTGTACTTTATCGTGTGCTATAAAAGAAGTTACATTTTTTTAGATTTCAAAGTGTTTGTTATAAAATCTAACAACTTTTTCCAAGTATTACTTGACTAGGTTAATGAGTAAACAATTTCTTTTATTTGATGAACTTGTATATAGATTTTGTTTTATGTGTATTCATGTATATTTAATTGGTTGTATATAGATATATTTGATGAATTATTATAAAATTTGGATGAACCGGCACGAAAACCGAACCTAGAAATAGAATTTAGTAAATACTAAATGTACATGAGTTCATTTTAAAATTTGTTTAAGCTAATATAACGAAAGCTAATATAGAATTCATAAATAATATAATTCAAAGATCAATTATATAAGAAATAGAATAGCTGTGGGATATTTTTTTGTTTCCTTGATATTGTAAAAAGCCTTCAATTGAATTAGCTACTTAATTATAGCAGGGTTTGTAACAGTTCACTTTTTTCACTTTAAAAAAATTTATTTGGGCATGGTCACTTTTTTTCACTTTTTATAAAATATTCACTTTTTTACTAATCTAGTGTTTTAGACACTTAACAATTCATTGAGTCATAGTATATGTTTTATTATATTCGCCTATATATTTTTTCTAATGCTTTTACTTCTAAGTAATAAATTAACTATTCAATAAAGTATTAAAACTCTGGGAAGGTGTAAATTTCAGAACTTATGGTTGGATAAAAATTATCCCAAAGGGCATAGGATGGGAGCTTTTAAAACCACGCCTATCCTAGCATTACAGGCAGAATCGTGCATCCATTCACTAAGTTCAAGACGTTTATTGTTAACACATAAACTCATACACAACATTATCAATGACACTTCACATCCAGTATATCTTAATTTATTTGAACTTAACATGTTAATCAGTCATAACCGATATTGGCAGAAAAAACAGTCTCCACTAGTCATTACAGCCTACAACCGTAGTATCAGTCTTGATCTAATAAATTGTCAAAAGTCTTTAGAAATGGACAGATCTACTGATTTGTCCATGCCCCTAGCATTAACAAACTTAAATTTACACTACAACGATAACCTTCCCAATATTGAAACTATAAAATCCTCGATAAACCCCCCAATTCTACAGCAGGAATTTTTAAAGGTTATAAATATTGAACACAAAAACAAAATACAAATCTTCACTGACGGTTCCAAAAGTAAACACGGCACAGGTGCAGCTTTTCATTGTCCTTTTCTAAATGTAAATAAACAGTTTCGTTTAAATAAACATGTAACAAGCTTCACAGCTGAATTATACGGAATCTATAAGGCCATCGAATTTGCAAATAGTACGCAGTTCCAAGATTTTGTAATATGCACTGACTCCAAATCTTCTATTCAGCTAATAGACAATTCCAGATGCACTTTTTGGGCAGACGGTTTAGTAATCAAAATTCTAAAAGAAATCTCTATACAGGACAAAGTTTTTTTTTTGCAATGGGTCCCAAGCCATATAGGAATTAACCAAAATGAATTTGCTGATACGTTGGCTTATGATGCAGCACTAGACAGTACCAACTCCATTTCAGAGCTCATTTTACCAATAAATGATTTGATGTCTGCATTAAGATCATAAAGATTTCATAAAAGAACTACAAATTTCGAATAAAGCATACTGGTATAAATCAATAAACCCGGAATCCCCCGAAAACCTTGGTTTTTTAAATCGAACTTCAGCAGATATGAACAAATAAATATATTCAAGATTCGTTTTGGTCATGCCATCACTAATAAAAAATTACATATGTTAAATGCGTTTTTTACTCCTCAGTGCCTGCAGTGCACCACGGGACAAGTAGAAACACTAGAACACTTAATTTTAAAGTGTCCATCAAATGAACATTTAAGGTTAAATATATATAAAGTTTTAAGAGCAGAAAATTATAAACCTCCCTATGACAACATAAATTTAGAAGAATTAATAAAATTTAACAATTACAACATCCTACATGAAATAAATATGTTTCTTGTAGCAATTAAAAGAACTATATAAATATTTAGTCACAATACAAAATTTATACTACACACATATATGTGCCATCCCTTTCTGGGTTTCTTCAAACCAAGACCCAAACCTTTTCGGGATAGGTACAAGTCTGGCGGGTCTCAAGCAAGAAGATGATGCTACCTCACCTCCCATCCTTTTAAATCCATTGAAACCTCAGACTTTTTATTTTTTATTTTGTAAACTCCTTTTAGAATTCCCACTTTGGTAACTAATTTTACACTTCAGACAATGACACTGCTCATGTACACATATTTTGTTTATAGTAACATAAACATCCTTAATATTAGTGTGTGATTAATATCCTTTTTATTTTTCTTATTTAATAACTCACCGCAAATTCTTAAAAAAAAAATATATATATAAAACAGTCACGTGCAAAGGAAAAAATGGGGGTAGTTTTTTTTACAATATTACAACTAGGGGCCGAATGATATAAATCAGTGCCCAGCCAGTTTCTGGCAAAAGGAGAAAAAAGGGCATAGGATAAGTGGTTGGGGAAGAAACATTCAAACGATGAATTTTTTTATAAAATTTGTGATAAAATTAAATATTCATTAATTTGTTAGAATCAGATGGTCAACAAATCAGGAAAAGAATACACTGTTTTTTTTTTATCTTAAATGTATGCTTTATTAGTTGTCTTTATTTCAACTTTTAGTAAATAAATTATTACAAAATTAACAAAACAGATCAAAAATAAGGGGTGGTTGAGGACGATTTTTTCTTTGTTTTGTATATTAAAATTGTGTAATTTATAGACATTATTGTCTTAATATTTCTATCCTTTACTACTTAACTAAATATAGGCTCTTTTGATTTTGTATTACTTTATAATCTATTCATTCGTATAAATAAAATTGGAATGTCTGTGAGTTTAAAATATAAGATTTTTCACATATGGTTATTCACACATTACCAAAACCTAATCTCACATTTATAAATTTTTTGACTGTCTGTTTGTTTGCCCGCTAATCTCCTGAATGGCTGGACCGATTTTGACGAAACTTTCATTAACATTTAGAGGGGTATGCATAGAATATTTTAGGCTACTTTTAATTCCGAAAATATAAAATTCCTGTTTAAAAAATGTAAAAATTAGGGATTTTATGGAAAAATTTTGGGGATATTGCAAGTCTATTTTGATCTCTGTCTTACATTATGTACATGTTACAGCTAACCCCACCACCCAACTTAGATCCAAATGCCTCTGTCTTAATCATTCGTTATTTCCATAAAAATTATGAATAAAATTTGGGATTTTGTGGACAAATGTTGGGTATAGTACAAGTATATTTTGACCTCTGTCTTACATTTTGTACCGTTCACAACTACCCCCACTACTCAACTTATTTCCAAGTGCTTCTGTCCTAATCAGTTATCATTTCTGTAAAAATAACACAATATAAAATAATATGTATGCATTGACTTCACCATGGGTCGCTGCCGGGATTGGCAAGCGAAGCGAGCAGTGGAGAGCCTCTAGTCCTAAGTAAATTTACGTCAATCATCATTACTTTGATCACATACCCACCTTTTATATTCAGTTTTTATTTAGATTTTAGTTACTTTTTTATAAAATTTTGTCACTTTTTTTTACCTTACAAACTGTTACAAGCCCTGTTATAGACATATAATCCATTTGAATTCTTTCATAATTTGTTTTCTTTGGTAATTTGAATGAAGTCTGTTCCTTTTGACTCTTTTGGGACAAATAAATAATTTGTTAATTATAAACGAATAGTGTTGTTATTATTTCATTTCAAGAATATTAAGAATTTAATCACTGAAAATATAGGTTATGTTGTACCGTCAGCCCTGATCTTGTGCTAATGATGTCCAATTCTGAGTAGCTATTTGTCTTACATTACTCTATCACAAAAATTCAATCATAGTCTAAACCAATTGAATTTGGCAACCACATTTGGTTCCTTGTATAACAATTCCGTTATGTCGGTTCAATTCTGTTCTGTGAAGTGACAAAACATTTCATGTAAAATATTTAAATCATGATTTTTTATTCCTATCCGATGCTATCTTAGCAGTTTGTTTTTTTTTTTTACATAATTGCCCTCATACATAATCCTTATCTCGGAGGCTCTTTTTAGGTGTTACATACCTTAGATGAAATCATCGTGTCTTAAGACCATGGATCTTTGCCTATCATCCTCTTCCGTTTACTTCATAAAAGACAAAGGTGTCATGCATTGCCCTAAGATACACAATTTGTGGAAATCAGACTTGTAGGCAGAGCTTATAAATCAGTTAACATTTATTTCTCAAGATTCATTATTATTTTTTTATTGTGACTCTACTGTACTAATTATTTTACTATCAATAATTTCTAAGAAAAGATTTATAGATAGATAAAATTCCATTTCGCTCTTATTTTTCAATTAAAGATTTAATAGAATTCATAATTGCTAATGTAATATTTGTATTATTAAATTTAATTGAACTATATATATATATTAGAATTTTAAGTTCTATTCTGGCAACATGCTTTACGCTTTGGATCCCTGAGTTTGGTCTTTATAGCAGTAGATACCATCCAAATTTCAACTTTATATCATTTAGCATTCAAAAATGTTCATTTTGGTTGATTACAAAACATAGCGGCTGGATGACAAAGTTATATGTTATAGTATTATAATAATTATTTTATTGAAATTATGAATATCATGTTTTTATCAATAATTGTAAATTTAATTTTTAAACTTATTGCTCCCCCCCCCCCCCCTTCAAAGTTATAATTTATTATCTGTGTATAAATAGTTTTGTGATTGTATGTTGTTAATGTTAATTTTTTATTGTGACAGCCTATGTATATAAATGTCCTTCAGCTAAAATGAAATTGGCCACAACTCATTGATCAACTCAATTTTAAAATAATTTTATATTGTATTACTTCTCTTATTTCAGTCGATCACGTGACAGGAAACGCCGTCGTAGTAGAGAACCAAGAGTTGTGGATCCTGATATTGAAGAAGTTGAAGAAAAACCGCGAGAACGTGAACGCGACAGAGACAGAGATCGTGAAAGGAAACGTAGACGTAGTCGCTCTCGAGACAGGGATCGTAAACGCGAGCGAAGAGGACGAGACAGGGAAGACAGGTAATGAGATAATGGCATTGTCTTCGTGTAATATTAAAAGCAAATATATTAATCATTCACAAACCATATGAAGGTGATTTATTTATTAATGTTATTTCATTTTTAGGGAGAATAGAGGTGAAAAGAGAGAGAGGGATCCTGACAGAGAAGAGAAGGTGCACATCAAACAAGAACCTATGGACGGTAAGTTCTGAATAAACCAATTTTAAATGCATGGCAAAGTATTTTAACAAGCAGGGCTTTCCATTTTTTATAAAAGCTAAGCCTAGTATAAAATTGAGTTACTATATCTGATCACGTTTTAAGCAGCTATTTTATACGCTATTGTGTATAAGTGGTTGCTATGGTAATAGAGTTTACAACTTAATAATGAGGATGTGTATGAAGAGGTAATTATAACAATACCTAACTCTTTGTTTCAGATTATCCCGATTACTCTAATAATTATGATGATCAAGATTATGATTCAGAAGCCATTAAATTTGAGAAAGAAGAAGACGAGAGGGAAAAAGAAAGAATGCCTCCACCACCACCTAATGATGACGTTGATAACAGGCCAGAGCACGACCCAAATGGTAGAAACTATGAAGAATATGAAGAGACAGATTATTGATTGCTACCATAAATACAGCTCGGTTTTAGTGTGACCTCTTAAATTTTGAATCTAGGAACATTTAAGAAGTAAATGTTTTTTTTTTAATTTTCAGACTTAAAATAAAAAGCCATTTAATTTTAAGTAATATTGATTAAAATAGTTTTATTTGTGAACAAGTCGTAACAGTTTTATATCTATAAAAATAATTGAATCTTTCAGCTCTCATCTGGTGCTAGTTGTTCGGCGAGTATGATCAGCAGATTTACATATATTTGTGTATTTTATCAACAGTGTTAAGTAATTAAAAAGTTGTACATTAAATATTTTGTGGTTTGATAAATTGTGATTTCCATCCAATTTTGAATGTACCAGCTAAATTATTAGATTTGGCTTTTTATAATTCTTAATATGTTGTGAAATAAAGAATGTTCGCAAATCTAAATATCGGGTCATTATTTAGTCAGCCTGTTTTAAGGTTCACTTGTACATTTTTATTTTGTGGGAGGGAGTAATTGATTTTTTGTTTTTACCAGCAGTCCAGTCAATGAAAGGATTGTAGAGTGCAAAGAATATGCGACAATTTTTGACTTCAGGACTTTGTTAGGAGTAGTCAGGAGGTAAACATACTAAAAGTCCCCTCCCCTAGGAGGTGAGCTAAAGGCGGGAGGGGGTGGAATGGTCCCATTTTTTGAATTTGTTTTTATATTTCGAAAATGGTGCACTGTAGAAAAAAATGTTTCAAATTCACTTGAAAGCTAATTACATTTACTATAAAATTGCTCCTTTACACATTTGTCGAATTCCCAATGGTTTTCGAGATATACATTATTGAAAATCGATCATTTAAAAAAAATCATGTTTACCTCCCTTTTCTTGTCAAACAATTGCTTCTACAGTAAAGACCACGAAAGAATACTGTTGAGGGACGGGCTTGTGTACTCCGAGACCTTGAACGCTCTAATCGCCTTAGTGCGACGTTGTCATGTTCTTCCCATATTTCTAACTGAATGCGGTTGACTCAACGCATTTATAATTCTTTAAACTGTACGCTCAAGCCTCGAGCGGTAAATACCAGGAGTGTTCGAGGCTAGTAGATATGGCAACGCTGCGCGCACATCCTATTGGCCGCCACGCAACAATATTCTTTAGTGGTCTTTGATATAGTGCCTCCCACTATTGTATCTCAAAAAAAATATCAGAAACGAAGTTGTAGATGATTAAATTTCCTTCAATTTTATGTATACTTTTGCCATTTTATTTTCAACCAATCAAAAGTTATCGAATTCTTTACATATACGCTCAATTTCGATGTTCCTCTAGAAATGA
>JAGFPH010000184.1:266051-295122 GCA_018207615.1 Philaenus spumarius | reverse complement strand
TTATACTATTTCAATTATAAAAACCTTTAGTTAAACAGTAGGTATTTAATTCTTTGGCATCAAACACAGAAAATTCATGAATATTAAGACATTTTAGGTCTTATAATCCTGCAAGATTAAAGAAAATGAAAAGTGGTTTAATACGCATGGTACTACTTTTAGGACCAAAGGTGTTCAAAAAGGCATTTTATTTCTGGAATAACTTTAAAAAGGCCTCCATATTATTGAAAAGGACAGATGTTTGTCCAGAAAACATTTATATCAACGTTTACAAAACATGACAAGCCTTTTTCCAAACATCAAGGAAATGTAAGTAGGCTATCATAACTTTTATTGTATTATTATTATTATCGAATACAGATTTGATTGTCTCTTAATAAGTACTGTAAACTGTAATGCGTTACTACCTATTCGACATTTTGAATGTTTATAGGTATGTTTTATTTTGAATTAAATGTGGACGGAATTAACAACTACAGGAATACATTATTTATTTTCATTATGACTTTAATAATAGGCTACTAATTTAATAACTATTAATGACTATGTTAATAATACATTTATGCTTTTTATAATTTATTATTGTTAACCATATAGCAGGCAATGATTTAAAATGCACCTTTAATTACCTTAGTCTAAATGCCCGAGACTTAAAATTAAATTACATGATTTAGCATAATTTAGTATCCTGCAGTCTAATGTTAAATTAGTTGTTTTTTTTTTTTTTGCTTTAACGTCCTGCTGTTTTGCACTTAAGGCTAATGAAGACGGGACCTACAGTTTTACGTGGAATCCGAATCACAGCCAACGATGTCTGTTAAGAAACCATTTAGAAAATTATTCGGGGTCAATGGGTAAATTAGTTAAGGTCATCTACTAACAGTTATTATTATTAACAATTAGTTATCGGAATGCACTACTACTTTCTCGCTGTAAAAGGATAATGTTCATACAATTTTATTTTTGAATGCTGTACTCAATTTTGTAATATTAGCTTGAAGAAGAAAATAGTATTTTACGATTTACTTAATGAAAGAATCGATGTATTTTACGATTATTATAATCGATTGATTAAGAACTTGAATGCATTTTAATTCATTAACAAGAGTGCACGTATCTTAAAAATCAGTTGGTTTCTGTCATTGTAAACATAATTTCATTATATGGTTGGCCTTGATATTTTATCTTCTATGTACAGTATTTGCATTTTGATTTTGCAGGTTATTTTTTTTTTTTTGTGTCAGCGGCAGCGCTCTGTAGGGTAGGTATCGTAATAATCGGGTAGAAAACAAGAAACAGAGGGAGTGCAAGTGTTGGAAGTCGGAGGTGGAGAAAGTGAAATTGGAATTGGAGAGTAAGATCTAGTGAGAGAGTTCAGTGAGTTGTTGTGTACTGTGTGTAGTGTGGTACAGGATTGTGGATAAGAACCTTTGAATAGTTATTTCGAGTTTCTTTAGTGATTATAGATGTTTTAATTTCGATTTCTGTTTTTGTTTCAAATTTATAGGCCTACTGTTATTCTTCTGAAGAATCTTAACTTTGATGGTAGGCCTACTTTCTTAGTTTGTTTATTAGTGTTATCAAATTTAGTGAACTTTGTTTGTGGGAGTTTTCTATTTCGTTGGAAGGATTGTACAGTAAAGTAAGTTTGGAATTTTAATTACTCAGAAATTATAGCCTATCTGTGGATCTTGGGCCTAGTTACGAATTAAATTAAAAAAAAAAGTATTTTCAAACTGAAGGCAATAACTTAATTAGGACAGACATAGGCCTATTATTTAAGTTTTTAGCTTTAAACCTAGGCCTACATGTTATCTAGCATACATAGGCCTAAGCCTATATAGCAGCAATGGCTATAGTTGGACAAATTGATAGGGTTTAAATAGCAACATAAGTAAAATAGGCTAACTTTACCTTCTTGGGATATAACTTCTCTTTCAGGCCTAGCCTGTCATGTCAATTACTGCTAATGTAGGCTACCTTTTAGGTTTTTTAAAATTTTAAATAGCCTATATAATGTGATAATAACGACAAAATATTAATCATATTGTTATCGGCCAGATGTAGTTAAAAGTTAACATACTGTGATTAAATAGTATAGGTTAGGCCTAGCCTAGGTAGTACCTTTTAGGTTTTTTAAATTTTAATTATGTAATATGATAATAACGTACAGATACAGATTTATACACACGATATTCAGTACAATAACCTATTGTTCGATTTGGCAACGTTGATGAAATTCTATTTCAATGACGCAGTTATAGGTAGTGTAGTTTCTGTTCTTCTTAAAGTAAGGTTCGATGTTATTGTTTGCGTAATTTACGTTTTGTTACATTATTTTCTAATTTTAATGCTTTGTGTGTACTTTTGTGATTAATATTGTTTACTTTATTTAATTCTTACGTATTTAGTGTATGTTAAGTGATTTATTTTCTTATAAATTAGGGTACGTGAAATATTGCAGAAAAGTCTAAACTTAACCTAGGCCTATATGATTTCAACTTTTATTTCTTTCATAAGTCCTATAAATGTTATTTCCCGGGAAAATATTTGTTATTTTTACAATCAATTAGATGTGTTCTATTCTATTCTATGTGTTCCATATTTAGTCACAGTATGTTTACTTTTAACTTCATCTGGCCAATAACAGTATTATTATAATATTTCGTCGTTATTATCATATTATATAATTAGAATAAAAAAAACCTAAAGGTACTAACCTATACTATTTAGTCACAGTATGTTTACTTAGTTGAGTTGCCTAAACTGTTCGTTTCTACACAAAAAAGTACAAGAACAATCCGGCAACGCTGGGAGAACGCTGAGAAAAACATGTCGGCTTTTTACAATGTAAATTCCCATAACGAACTTTTGATTTGAAAGTTTTTAATATTGTGTACATGTTGAAGATGGTTAAATATTGCTTTCCCGGCATCAGTGAAGTGTATAAATACTATATTTATTAAGAAAAAAGATCAGGTTTGTGTATTTTTAGTAGTTTTGATTGACAAGTTAAAGTAAACAAATACCAATAAATTTAATATCAAAATCAAACTAGGCTAACTTACTATAGGCTATATTTGCTTGAATCTAGCTCCTATTCACACTATAAGTAACTTTCAAAAGGGAGGAGGGATAAAGCAACAGGAGGGTTGCCAGATTAAACAATAAAAGGTAGGCCCTAGGATTTTATTTATTCTGCAGTTTTTGGATTTCAATTTAACCGTTAGTGGTTGGTCCTCTTTTGAAAAAAGATATTCAAGTTGTGTCATATATATCTGTCTATATCAAAGCCCACTAAAGAATACCGTTGCGCGGCGGCCAATAGGAAGGGCGCACAGCGTTGCCATATCTACTAGCCTCAAACACTCCTGGAATTTACCACTTGAGGCTTGATCGCACAGTTTAAAGAATTATAAATGCGTTGAGTCAGCCGCAGTCAGTTAGAAGCGTGGGAAGAACGTGACAACGTCGCACTACAGCGATTGGAGCGTTCAAGGTCTCGGTAAACACAAGCCCGTCCCTCAACGGTATTCTTTAGTGGGCTTTGATATAGTGATCTCAGTGTCACTTAAAATCTCGAATCAATTAGGATAGTAGTTTTATAGCAAAAGATTTATCTACAAACTCACAATTTTTTATGTCTATAATATAAGGTAGGAAGCGACTAAAGGTGTTATTTGGTTTGTCCAACTTTGCTACTTCCAAAACAATAGAGCAGGTTCGAGCTTAGTTGTTAAAAGGAAAATCTGTAGGCCTATAATGTGGTTAAAATATGTTGTAAACTTCAAATAGGCTGCATTTAAAATTAAATCAATGAACAAATCTATTGTTTTGCAAGATTATTTCAGTTCTTGGAACACCTAGAAGACAACACTATTAGGCATTAACATAAAAGTTTAAAGAGATTTATTAATGCCAAGAAGAATTAATGGCTGACATTTTAAATTTTGTGTAGGTTCAAACTATTAATTTGGCTATAAAATTAGGTGATACAGTGTCACGTAACTTGATTCAAGATTTTTTCTTGTTTATTTGAAAAGAGAAAGTGGGTCGAATTGACATTGATAAACAGTTAGGCTATATTTTTTCAATAGCTTTGCTGAAAGTTGTTTGTCATTTTGTTTTATTACTTAGGCTAGGTTAAAATGTTCCTCAATTCTAAATTTAAAAGTTGTTAAAAATTTTTATTTGTTATTATGGTTGTACCCAGTGGGGGGATCCATGAAATTGATTGGGGCTATCATTAACTTTTTTGCCCAAAGATAAGCATTCGATAGTCAATGAAAACGCCTGTTTTAGTACTGCACATAACATAGGTACGGTACTGTAGCCTGTATAGGAAAACCTCATTTGTTTGTAATCATTTAATTCATATTTTATTTTCGTTAATAGCTATAAAAAAGCAACAACAAAAAATTACTAAAAGTAGCCAATTATCTGCAACCTAACGTGTCTGTAACAGAAAAATATGCAGTTTTTAGGGCTTGGTAAAAAATGTCTAGGAAGTCCTAAATTTAAAGTTTTTTACTTTTAAACTATGCCTTAATTAAAAAAAGTAAATGTGTGCGGTCATGGGACCTCGAACGAAGTTAGTTCATCATGCCTTTTTTTCTTCAATTCTTTTACCAGCCTTAACGGCAGCATATACATACATAATTTGAATCTTTCAATTGCCGTTTATTATTATAGATTGTATTTTTATTTATATTTTATTATACAAATATTTAGGTATAAAGGTGTATAGAATTAATTATCCATCAAAGATAAGATAGTAAACACAGTTTAATGTCCATTCATTGTAAAAATATAGTACATTCAATAAACATAAAATGTTGGTTCATCCGTCTAGGCCTAACCTAAAACTTGTGTGTATTTTAATTTATTTTACCTGTCTTAACAGCAACATACGTACAATAATTAGGTTAGGCCTGGACTTAAAATTACTTTCTAGGCCTAACCTAAAAAGTTTTTTCTTTATTTGGCTTAATTACTTTTTATACTACCAATAATATACGGTATATAATTAATTGTGAATCCTTATATATAATATGTGAAGCAGTTTTTTGTGAACACAACTCCTCCCTTATTTCTGGACCAAATTTAATGTTTGAGTTGTCAAAAAATTCGTCTCGTTTCGAAGTTTTGCAATAAGGTTTTAGATGTCAAAAATTCTTATCCTTAATGGCGTGAGCTAATCTCAAAGGTCGGGGTTTCACCACAAGATTAACATAGAACGAATTTCAAAACCATTTCTATACAAAATAGCTGTTTATAATAAAAAACAAACTAATCCAGCTGCTTTCGTGGCTGTAAATAATGATGTTAATAGTAATAATAATAATAATAATAATGTTTATAATAATAATATAAAAACCATTTCTTTACAATTCAGCTGTTTATAATAAGAAACAAACTAATTTGAACATTTCACATTATTTACCATCTTAGTTTTGAGGATTAATCCTACACCTTTATTATAAATAAAACATAACATAATATGTTTTTAGAAGGTTCCATCGGGGGGTTGGCGTGCGGAGCATGCAGGGGTCTCCCTAGTTAATAATTATTAAGTTTAAAACAAAATGGCGAATTTAACTTTTGTAAAATCAGGGGGACTGTAGTAATAAAATCGCATAGAGTAAACAAAGCTGACTTAAACTGCACCAGCTCTGGCCCGAAATTTGATGTAATCCTGCAATCCTCCTCATACTGTCTTTGAATTTAGGATGATTTTTAATCATCAACAATTATAGGCCTACTATCTATTGGGATGATGCGTAAAAGTGGTGTACAGCTCAGCCAATACCGATTTAATAATGACCTACGAGAGATCAAATTCTGTCGTTTTCGTTGCCATTTAGTTCTAATATAAAATCAAAATTTTGTTTTAATAAATAATAGGCCTACTTTTTTTTATCTGGGAAGGCTCAATACTCTTCAGTCACCTGCAGTTCAGGATCCAGTGTGAATAGAAAATATTTTGGTCATTAATATGTACTAACTTAATAAAGTCAAACATTTTGTGAAATATGGATATTTTGTATAGTCTACTTGCTTTGTAATAAATAATAGCCTAACAGAAAAATTTATTCCCATAGATTAAAAATATAACATGGGATCCAGTGTTATTAGATGTTTTGTTTAACTTTCACAGAGTTGCAATATTCTGAGGTGAATACAAACAATTCCAACAATGCCCATTTCAATGTTAGGTGGGTGTTAGTGACAGTCCTAGCAAATCCCAAAAATGCCACTTTTGAAAGATTTGTTTTGTTAGTCTATTTAGACCAAAATATATGAAAGTTTGTAGCTCAACTTGATAATTAATTGTTTCCTAAACACTTCCTGACATTGAAAAGAGGTTTTCCCTGGTATTTCAAGGCTATCAAGTAGCCTAGGCTTATTTATGACCAGAGTGAACTTTATAGTGTGTTAACTAATTCCGAAGACAAAATATGATAGTAAATAGAATCACTTATATTTTATTAATTTATTTTAAATCTTGATAAATAAAAGTTTTAATTCTGTGATATGGGTAGGCCTAATCTGAATAGCGGTGTTCCCAAGACGGTGGTCTCCATGACTGAAAAAAGCTCACTTGATTTTAACGATCTGACTATACAACGATCCACTATCAGGTAGTAATGATATTAAAATGCTTATCAAAACCAGAAGCATAATGAGGTGTAGGCCTACCTATAAGCAAGAAGTTGCAAAAATAAGAAGTCTAAGGGTTCTGGATCGGATGCTAGCTCGGTGTAGGCCTATACGAAAACATTATCACATAATGCGTTAAAAAATATTTCTTTATATGCAGGCCCTACATATGAAAATTGTTAACAACTTCTTTACTGATCTGCGGAAGTTCTCTTATTAGTTTTTGGAAGCGGTGAGTTAATACATTTTGTAGATCACCCTGAGTCCAAATTTGTTTGGTTTGTTTGATATTAATAATTTCACCAACGACAACAGCAGAAATTAGTTTGGTATCGGCCGTAGGCCTACTACTATCACAATATTGATCATATTAATTTGACGACATATATGCATGGCACTATCATGACTGTAAGACTACTATTGACTTACATATTTTGTGACAGTACTATCATCTTATAAATGTACCTTATGAGCGCTTAACATTTACTTGTCTACAACACAGCTGATGTTTTGAAATAAAATAACTTTAAATATATAGGTGCTGTTGCAATCACAGATGTTAGTTTTATTATGTGATGTTTATCACGGTATATAGAATACTAACATTAGGGTTCACGCGTATCTCTATTCTTGACGTCATCGGTGCCCACTGCTAAGAGAAATGAAAATCAGCTGTTTATTATTGATTGCAGTCATATTAACATTGCAGTCATTTTTAGTACGGTATCGAAAACGTATATACTTTGTAAACAAAATTTTACAATACATTTTTAAAATGTAGGCCTACATATCTTTTGAAATATATATTCGATTTTAAATATTAAAAATGATTTGGATTCACAATAAAATTCTTTATAACTTATTATATTCACAAGTTAATACATAATTAAAATAAATGTCAAATAATACAAAATAAAAAAATATTGCTCACAATTTTTCGAATTTGAAATAGTAATTTTTATATAGGCTAGGTAGGCCTAATCAGTAAAGGTATTAAAATTTGTTGTAACAATCTGATTTTTTTATATTATTATTATAGATATGTTTTCTATATGTGGTTCAAATTTTATTAAAATTTGTTAAATATTTTTAAAGTTATTATTCAATTTTTACATAAGGCTCCATGAGAAGCTTATGGAGCTAATGAGAAACTGGGCACCGTTGACGTCACGAGTTGCTGCACATCCACGCGTGAACACTACCGTTAGTATTCTATATACCGTGATGTTCATAAACTAACATACAGTTAGATGATGTATAGGTACATATACAGTTGTCTGAGATGGTATTGATTTTGTATTAACCTGTATGAAAAAAGTAATTAATTTAATCCAAGGAAAGGATTTTTAAAAATATAGGCCAAATTAATGAAAGGACTACATGATGGTTTTATGATATTACATTGACCTACCAAGAAGTAGTTAAAGAAATAGGCCTGGCCTACACATATTTTGGGTAGGCCTAGGTCTACTTTTGGCAATTATACACTTTCCAAATGATCTTTATAAATTATTAAACTAAATAATTTGTAGGTTTTTATTATGTGTGTGATAAAAAAATCAATCCTGTTTACCAAGTAGACTAATAAGTCAAACATTTGATCTAAAATGTAGGCTACATGAAATTACACTGTAGGCTACTTTTAAACTCAGTTGTATAAGTTGAGCAAGCATGTTAGTTGCCATGCATAGCCATCGGAATCTGAATTATTGACTTAGAAATAAATCTAAAATATGTTGGGCTTATTAATCATATAGCACGAACATCCTAATTGGTAGTCTGTTTGTATATTGATCAGAAAGCGTATGTTTTCTGCTTTATTAATTTAGATTCTTCTTTCACAAACAATTGTGTTTCGGACACGATTATTTGTAATTAATTGTACTTAATTGTACAATTAATTGTACTTGACAACAATTAATTTACTCGTTTATTTGGTTCATGTTTTGTTTGAATCAATTCAGCATAGAATGATTGGTATTTATGCTTTCTCCTTCCAGACATACTTGAAATAGATTTGCAATTAATTGCTTTGTCAGAGATAACAGTATTAAGACCTACCTATGAATAGCATTCTCTAAATTTGTTAATGATAACAAAATTAACTTTAACCTTGAGTTGATTACTTGACAAGATAATTAACAGACGACATTTACACTACAATTTTAAGCTGTTTCATGTTGTGCAACTCGTAATGGACCTTGGATACTATAATGTCCAAACTGGAACAGGTTTTGTCTTCCTTGAGACTTAATGAGGCCTACTTGTAGTGATTTCCTCCTTAATTTAGAAAGCTTTGTGTTGAGAAGTCACAAAATCTTTCACTCTGAATTGATAATTGATATACAGGGTGTATGATGAAACAAATGTTCATTAAAAACGATGCAGGGTTAACACTCTCACGAAGAAAAAATTAAAAAGATTAGCCTAACTTTACAACCTGTCGACTGATTTGAAATTTTATAAGTAACTACTAAGCAATCTGTGAACTTTCCACAACGGTTCACACACTATATCGTCTCATTAAAAATAGTTGAGTTTTAAGTTGTAAAATTTTTGTAAAAATATTTTCACTTAGATTAGGCGTAATTGATTGATTGATTTTTTATTGTTTCTGCTGTACAAAATTACAATTTAATTCTTATAAAAAAACACAATATTTTTACAAACTAAACAAAACAAACTAAACAAAAATAACCTACTCACAAAACACAGCAGAAACAATAATGGAAACCCCGAGGTAATAAAACCTGTGTGATGGTTTAAAACATGTACGGTATTCATATAACAAGTAAAATTCAAATAAAAAATTAAATGATCTGCAGCCGACCGAGTTCCCAATAAATATACACTATACTACTGTATATGTGTGTACATTTAAATCTACACCAAAATTTGACTTCTAAAACAACGCATACCGGTACCAATTTTTATAACGGAAACACAATACAGATCCATTATTATAAGTGTCAGCTTACAAAAGCAAACATTCTTTTACTTTCTCACTATACTATAGTATAGAGAAAGTATAGTGATCGCAAAAAAAAATCGATGTTGAGATTTTTGTGGAAATATCCGTTTTGGGACTCCCTGAGTCCAAAAAAGTGGTTTTTACAAAATGTCTGTCTGTATGTCTGTATGTATGTCTGTATGGTATACAAAGCTAGAGAGAAAACTATTCGATCGATTTCAACCAAATTTGCACCAGACATGTCCAGTACGCCTGTATAGATGCACGAAAAAGGGTTTTGAACAATTTTGAAAAACAACCCCCTTTTTGGCCAAAAAACCTCCAAAAAATCAGTTATTATTTTTTTATAAAAAAACGGCTCTAGCGATTTTGATAAAATTTGGCTTTTTTGTAGCCTTTAATGTGCCCTACCGTATGCAAAAAAACGCATCTTTCTAAAAATCTTGTTTAGTTAGTAATAATAACAATAACTCATTTTTGGGGGTTTTTTGGCCATAAAGGGGGTTGTTTTTCAAAATTGTTCAAAACCTTTTTACGTGCATCAATAAAGACCTAATTTACGTGTTTGGTGCAAATTTGTTCGAAATCGATCGAATAGTTTTCTCTCTAGATAATACTAATAATATTTATTAGTTAATCTCCAACTTTAATAAAAGTATACAAAGCTAGAGAGAAAACTATTCGATCGATTTCAACCAAATTTGCACCAGACATTTCCAGTAGGCCTGTATAGATGCATGATAAAAAAGGGTTTTGAAAATTTTTGAAAAACAACCCCTTTTTTGGACAGAAAACCCCCAAAAAATCAGTTATTATTTTTTTATAAAAAAACGGCTCTAACGATTTTGATAAAATTTGGCTTATTTTTGTAGCTTTTAATGTGCCCTACCATATACAAAAACCCGCATCTTTCTAAAAATTCTCGTTTAGCTAATAATAATAATAATAATAACTGATTTTTGAGGGTTTTTTGGCCATAAAGCGGGTTGTTTTAAAAAAAATTTCAAAACCTTTTTACGTGCATCTATAAAGACCTAATTGACGTGTTTGGTGCAAATTTTTTCGAAATCGATCGAATAGTTTTCTCTCTAGATAATAATAATAATATTTATTAGTTAATCTCCAACTTTAATAAAAAACTCTCCTACCCCACCCTACAAGTCACAGTGAATCTGTTTAGTAATTTAAATGTGTTTGTGAGAAAGTATGTGTGCCAGTTTCTGGTACCGTTTATTTTTGAAAGAAATACAAATATTTCATGATATATTATATGTTCATCGTAACTATTTACCATAGGGCCTACACATGCACTTAGACTTAGCATACGTACTTGACTTGCAATAATATAACACTAAAATGTAAAAGTCAAGATATTATATTAGGCCTAAAGTAAGAATATGATCTTCATGTTTGAGCAAAATATTACGAATCAAATTGGAGAATTTATGTCTGTTTGTTCATGATTTAATCTAATAATTTCTGGAATAAAATTACAAAATTTAGGAATAGATATGCATAAGATTTCATATAGGCCTAAATAGCAAAATTTGGTTTAGGTACAAAAACGTACATTCAAACTCGACTTAAAATAGTAGCCTATATTATATTCTACAGCGTAGTTTACAAATTGGTAGTTTTTTAAGATGTCTAGCAATGTTTTTTATCATTTAGGTCCATCGTTAAGTACTGTACTGCACCGACAAATTTTTTTAATGAAAATAAACGGTACCAGGAACTGGCACATACTTTCTCGCAAACATATTTAAATTACTAAACAGTTTCACTGTGAGTTCATAATTGTAGGTGGGGTAGGAGAGGTGATTTATTAAAGTAGAAGATTAATTAATAAATATTATTATTATTATCTAGAGAGAAAACTATCCTAACGATTTCGAACAAATTTGCACCAAACAAGTCAATCAGACCTGTATAGATGCAAGAAAAAAGGTTTTGAAAAACAACCCCCTTAATGGCCAACTATCCTCCAAAAATGAGTTATTGTTATTATTAAAACTAAACAAGAATTTTTAGAAAGATGCGGTTTTTTGCATATGGTAGGGTACATTAAAGGCTACAAATAAGCCAAATTTTATCAAAATCGTTAGAGCCGTTTTTTTATAAAAAAAATAACTGATTTTTTGGAAGTTTTTTTGTCAAAAAGGGGGTTGTCAAAAATTTTCAAAACCGTTTTTCGTGTATCTATACAGGCCTACTTGACATGTCTGGTGCAAATTTGTTTGAAATCGATCGAATAGTTTTCGCTCTAGCTTTGTATAGGCTACATACAGACAGACATTTTGTAAAAACCACTTTTTTTGGACTCAGGGGGCCCCAAAATGGATATTTCCACAAAAATCTCAACATCGATTTTTTTTGCGATCACTATTTATAGGGACTTTCTTTCTACTACATGGTATAGTGAGAAAGTAAAAATTGTTTGCATATAACGAGCTAATGGATTAATCAATTTCAGTTTTATTTTTACAAAAATTTTGTAATTATTCATTTTACATAGGCTATATCAGAATTTAAAGATTGATGTTAAGCCGACAGATTTTACTGTGTGGATTAGGTGGGGTTCAAAGTAGCTATTAAACTTTATTAGGCCTACTTTGAAAAAGCAAACATTGACAAAAGTAAAATCTCTAAAGGTTTTCTATGTATTTTCAACAATTATAAACATGTTTTCAGAGCTTCAGTTTCAAATGTTTTCCTAGTAAATCGGCCATGGGAAATCTGTATTCTGTACCTCTGTATGGGAAAAATATTTTTATCAAGTTTTATATATCTATTGTGTACTAAAAACTGAGGTAGCCCAGTCAGTGTGATGCCCAAAAATGTTAAATACAAACAAAAAGTTGAGTTTTACATAAATTTCTAGATGTTTGTAAGAGAAAATATAGTTGGTTAAGAAGTTTTGATAGGCTATTTGTTTCATTTCAAGCTGAAGGTCAAAATACTCTAAATTGCAAAGTGTTGTTGCAGATTTTAATCTCAAGAAATTTAATAAGATTTTCTATCAAAGGTTTTTTTCTAAATTAACTTTCAAATTGATGTAGCCTACCGCATTACACATAGGCCTACCGTATGAAACTAAAAGTTTATATATTAAAAACCCTGTATGAAAAGATTCTGTTTCAAAATTCCTTTTCTTTGTTGTAAACATGACTCTCACTTGAATTTATTTTGTCTTACATATTTTTTCCAAATTTTTTTATGGGGCAGGTAAGGAAGTTTAAAAAACCTGATCGTCTGTGGTATGATTTTAACTCTTTGATGCAAAAATATTAGATCTTTTTGTAAGTTTGATAGGATATTTTCACCATGAGATAAAAAATTGCAACACTTTCATATTATTTTAGCAGCTATCTTGAAATAAAAACATTCATTTTAAAATTTTCAGATCTTCAAAATCTGCAAAACAACAGAAATTTTAGTACAGCAGTAGGTTTGTCTGGTAGATGCAGAATTGTGGCCTCTGTTGCTTAATCACTTGCTTGCAATAGTTATTTATAGACAGGTCAATGACCTGTGGGAAGAACATGTGAAGATTGTTTGGACTGAATTAAGCTAGTTCTAAGAAAGGCTTACTAGTTGACATTTTGTATTTGTTATAGTGAAAAATAATATATAACGCTCTAAAAAGTACTGTATTTATGAATTTATAGTTTTGGAAAGAAATGCTATCAGATTTTGTTAACTGTCAAAAAATTATGTCGTAAAGAACAAGACGTTAGTTTGATAAATGAATTTGAATCCCAAAATTTCAATTTAACATAAATATAGCTTCAAAGTGTTCCTCCCATTAGTGAGTGTGCCGTTTTCGGTCTCCAGAAAATACCGTAGTCATAATATATAGGCTACACATTTTTAGTTTTAATATTTTCCTAGGCTATGTGTATATGCTAAACTGCAAAGTAAATTCAGTAACAGGTGAAACCATGGTCGGTAAGGCTCAAATAATTTGTAGAATTATACTAATTACCTATTGTGTTTTACTTTCAAACGGAATGCTTCAAAGTCATATCTTAATTAACATATACCATATTTTAAGTCATTAGTAGTACTTTTTTCTGGAATAGTTTATTATACATGTTTCGGTGCCACAGGCAGCATCATCAGGCCATCAAATAACATAACACTATTGTTCACACATTACAAACATATATATATATTGGCCTGGTGCAAATGAGTGTGTTGAGTAAACTCCTTCTAGTCTAATTCTAGTTTGATTCTTCTAGTACAATACAGCAAGATAACATGTGGCCAAAGTACTGGAAACTAAACAATTTTTAACACTTAACGAGTTTCGTTTCTGCACGATTATTTGTAACAGGTCGATATATTTGTTTGTGAACAACAATTGTGTTATTGCTATTAGCTGGCTTGATGATAACGCCTGTGGCAGCAAAACATGTAGCCACTACACTAGAGAAAGTGCTACTATTAACTTAAAATAAGGTATATCAATTAATTTAAAGTAGTTCTAAGTCCAAACAATGAATATTGGTCTTAGGTCAGTAATGTAAATAATTTCTAATGTTTATGAATCTCTTCGACAGAAGTTATTTCCTGTAACAATCCATCACTCATTGATCATTCTGTTTGTTCTCTAGGCTGTAAGGGAGTTGAAGTAATTGAGGTCATGTTAAATAAAGAGTTAATTCTCCACTCTCAAGGTTATTGGTTGCTTAATTTCCTGTTTTGCTACAACTTCTGGCAATGCAACAGACTACCGCATAGCACACCTACTTTCACTTTCATTTACATCAACCTTCTATTAAACTTTCTAACACTTGACCTGGGTGCTCTTCCTTGATGTAATACTATTGTAACTGTTAAACCTGGCTTCACTGATGTTGAGAAAAGGCTTTTCTAGTAAATCTTTAATCTGGGAAAATTAAATGGATGTTATTTAAGCTTGCGTCTATTATTTTGTGTTGATCCAAGCTGTACTCTATAAAGTAAGCCTACTCCTATAATGATTTATTTTATTTATGGGTTAAATTTTGACATGTTTCATAATTAACATTACACATAGATAGGGTGTGTAAAAAATATCAGAACGGCTAAATATCTTTGTTTTCACCAACCTCACTGAAAACTCAGATGTGCAAATAAATTTTAAAACCGAGAAATAAACCTTCTCAAAATAGTCTTCAACCAGAATAAAATAATTTTCAATGGTGAATACTTTTTAAATTTAAAATACCGGGTGTTTAAAAATGGATATTGGGCTTTGTAGAATTTAGTATTTATTACATTTAACTTACAATATAAAATAATAATACATCAAACGAAAGAACAATTAAAACAGTTTTATTGGTATACGTGTGTGCATGGACATAAATTGTTTCCTCTGTCTTTAGTTAGAAGGCGGCAAAAGCGCTAATATATATAAAATTAATACAGTAGAGCGTCGATAATCCGAACGTCAATAATCCGAAACGTCAAAAATCCGAACGCGTTCTGAGACAGCCCCTGCAAAAATGTTGTTTTCGCAAATTCCAATTATTGCGTCGTTAAAAATTTCACAAAAATCTTCTTCGCGGTTTGACATTATTATCTCTTTTTAAACACTTCTTAATACCTGCTCTCACACGCCCTCACTGCAGACTGGCTGTCAGTATTTTCACTGTCACGCTAATAAGCTGCTTTAGCGCTAGCAATAAACATTCAGAAAGTTTATTCATTTCTCTTTGTGTAATCATTATAACAGTGTGTCGTACATACAGTAGTGTACTGTAGGCCTACAGTATTTTTTTATTTTTAGTTTGTGTTAACTAATATGTACAAGTGATCTTTTAATTATTTACCGTACTGTAATTGAGAGTTACTGTACAAGTATAATCATGTTGGCCCTACTGTATACGTGCAGGTTTTTCTAAATCATATTATGTAAGTAGTCTTACATACTGTATTGTAATTACATTACTGCTTGTACTGTTTAACCACTTTAATCGATTAAAGGGCATATATTTTAGCCTAAATGGCATTTTCTTGGTAGTTTTCAAAAATCCGAACAAATTGATAATCCGAACCCCCCTCGGTCCCAATTAGTTCGGATTTTCGACACTCTACTGTATAACTATAATACACTTATGTATTTTTTCTCAAAGGTGTTTTTTTTTTGTCGCTGAGCTATATCCCCCTTAATTCTTCATCAAAATTAATTATTCAAACATCATTTTAAAGCTTATGTTTCCCGCTATTGACAAAAAATATACTTTTACATTATACTTCATATGGTTCCTAATGAAAGCATCTATTAACAATCTTTAACTAGTAATCTTTGACAGCTGTTAGTTATATTGTTTACATTCTAAGATTTTAAATGGAAACTGTTATTTATAAACCAACATAAATAAATCAACGTGATTAACTGAATTAAATCAACATATTAAATCAGGTAAGCGTAGGCCTACTCCTAACCTGCAAAATATTCGCATGATTCAGTTAGTATAAATAAAAAAATATGTATCGTTAATATAAAAAAAATGTGGGTAGTTTTTTTCCAATAACTCTGTTATCTTTTAAGTTACAGACATAATGAAAAAAACATTATGTTTGTCATTGCAAAAAGGAAATTTTTTGTAAAGTTAGAGGTTTTTGAGATATTTTACATTACTAATTCTAAACGGCCACCATTTTGAAAATATATGAAATAATGTCTTGGTTTTTTGTACACGGGTAAAAGATGTCATACACCAAATTTGTATCCAAAATTTGCTTCAATATATTTCCTACATCCAAAGATATTGTTTTTTTGCAAAAAAAGAAAAAATGATGGACAACTGAAAAACAAAGCATTTCCAAAACTATGTTTATATGAACTTTTTTCTTTGTTTTCACTAGTAGAAAGTTTCTCCGTTTCTTCCTGAATACCCTGCATGAGCGATAACAATAAAGTTAAATTTTTTTAAATATACTTCTATTTTTACCCATTGTTTTGTAAACAATAACAACACCTTTTATTCTCTTGGATAACAACACACACCTGCAGTTAGTTTGACAGCTGTCCAAGACTTTGAAACATGTTATAGACTCCTATTTACCGGAACAGTCCGAAGGTGGATGACCAGTAGACTGTTTATTTTAGATTGTGTTCCTATCGGTAAACTTATAACAACCATTACAATCTACAACAAATATTTAAAACAAAAACTACAACAATCGTTTTACTTAATTAAAACTAAAAAAATCCAAACCAAAAAAGTTTATTAAAATTTATGTGCCGCATACCTAACGTACAAAATATAAATTGTGGTTATAACTACAAAGTTACAAAAATATTTGATAGCCTATAGCCCTTTGGAGTTTGATCAAATATTTGAGATCATTTGGAGTTAGTCACGTAATGTGTGCCAAAACATTGATTTTGGTATTTCATCATCCAATTAAATTTCACTATCTTTGCTGTCATTTTAATTAAATTCTCAGTGAGCCGGATCGAAAATGAACACTGACACGAAATCAGCTTCTCAATTTGTGATTATACGCATTATCTTGGTTGACAATTTTAACTTATCTTGCTGTTTCTGTAACTGGTGTTGGTTAGCTTTGCTTTTTCAATTATTTCTACATTCACAAATTTGAATGGTGTAGAAGCAGTTTACTTACAAATGTAGGGTTGTCTTCTGGTATAATTTAAAAATATTTTGCACTATGTAAGTATAACATTTATATAGTCGTGAATTAGTTAAAAAAACAATATTTTTACTGTGCTTTATTTTTATCATAGTCAAGCTGAATTTAGAAAAAGGGATTTTTAACTTTTCAGGTAAATAACCAAATTTGGTAGATTCGAAATAAGGCTACTTATTGCAGTCCCAAAAAAAATTGTTAACTATAAAATTTGTATACATATTTAATTTTAAATAACTTTTTATATCCCTTTATTAACAACTCGATAACTATCGGAAATTTGTACCAATTATTTCCAAATTGATACTAGGCCTATATAAAATATATATGGTAGAGGGAAATTCTCAGTCGAGTTCGGTAAAAGATTTTGAAAAAAAGTGAAAAACTGTTATGACGCTCTTAAAGTTGTTAAACCTTCTAAGAATAGTACTAACAATTTATTCGAACAGGTATTTTGATAATACTAGCTTTAGCTGAAGGATGTAAAAATTCATAACTTCCTGACTAGTGCCTGTATTCCGTCCGTTCATAGTTCTTCTAAATATATTTCTGAAAAAAAAAAAGCAGTCGTAGAATTGTCTATCATGTTTGTTATTTTTATTTTTTCAACTTTAAGTGGGATAAGATAAAAACGATGGTCAAATTTTGGATTAAACCAATATAACCAACGATTTATATTCATGACAGTTTTCACTTCTGTACTGAACCAACACAGGTTTCTTGAAAAACTTTGAGAAAGGCTTACTTTATCGTGATTTTAATATCTGTTGTATTAGAAGTGCAACTACATAATTTTAGGTTGGCCTATACTGAACCAACACACGTTTCTTTAATGCATTTACGTTCTTACCATAACAACCAAGATAGCAAGTTTATGAGAAAACACTATGTCCATTTTAGAGATGTTACCAAGTAGGCTACACTAATTTAACTTAACTTATAAAATTAGGAAGTGCAGTGTCCATTTCGGTAGCGTCACGTGACTTAATCCATACAGCTATTGACTTTAACACACAACATAATTACGGTATCGCAAAAATACATTTAATGGTCAAACGTATCCTCAATGACATTTGAGCTACAACTAAATTATAACTGAACTTGAGAAAACGCGTTTGACCATTAATCATATTTTTGTGAGAATCGTGTTTTTATTTTTAGAAATAATTCTTTCAAGTGCGATACGATCAAGTCTTAACTGCAAAAGGTGACCAAAATTAGGCCACACAACAAATCATTCAACTCCTTTAGTAGACACTAAATCGAGCCTGATCAAACTTGTTGTAAACGTTCTAAATATTACCAAAAGCTGCTGCTTAAAACTTTTATTTGATAAGTTTCCCCTAGTGCTGGTGGGAAATAAATTTGTTTAGTATCTTACAGGAGTAATGAGAAACTTTTAAATGTATTCATACCAGCTAATGTTGGCAAGTTGAAAGGGATTTTATAGTTTTATCCCAACTGAAAGTACAAAATACTTCTTAAAACATTTTCACAGATCTTCTGGGTAGGCAGAACCCACTTTAAGAATCACTGGGTTATAGTTCAGAATTCTTTTTTGACATTTCTTTTCGAAAATGGTTTTTAAGAACAACCCCTTCAAAATTGAGACTGGTAAACCCCTAATTTACATAATTCGATTCAAGGATGTTTATCAGATACGTTAGTTTACTACATGTTTTTTTGCCATAAGGACTGTTATTTTGAAACTGTCTAAAACTTGTTTGTCAGTAAAATATTTATGAAAGTTGACTCTTGGATAAATATTGTGTTAACCTATAAAAGTGTCAATATTAGTTGTTGCGTCTGGAATTCCAATGTGAAATAACGAGATAGCCTGCCTTGTCAGATCGATGTTTAAACAGCTCTCTCACACTGAGACAAAGAAAAACAATGTAGTTTACAAGCAGCCTGTTTACATTCAGTCAACAATGACATAGGTCCTATCTAAAGTCTTAATTTAGTTTCTTTTCACTTTGATTCATATTAATATTTAAAAAATCTTTATAATGCACGGACAACCCATTTTGCTCAGCTAACAGTGTTACTTACGTTATTGTTCCTTCTATGCATTTGAAATAGATTTATTCGCCCAGTTCTTTTTTCTTAGGTGGGCCTTCCAAATCTCAAGGGCTAATGCTCTCCCACATTAAGGATGTTAAACCCCTGTCAAGGTCCATAAGCTAAGTGAACTTATGAATCCTTTTGACGAGGTTGTCCTGTGGAATGTTCCGTCATTTGTTATGTTTTCCAAAGATTTTATGACTCACCTGTTAGAGAGGTGTTCTGCGATTTCCTCCTGCAGGTCACATTTAATGCATTTTGGGTTATCGTAGAGAATTCCCATTCTCTTTAATGTGTTTTATAAGGTAGCTTTGCCCTTTGATTAGAGCTACTATCTTCTTTACGTTTCATCTGCTCATGGTTAGGATGGTAGGTTACATTTTTCTAGATGGGTCAAGAAGTAAAAGTTTGTTGATCCACAAACCTGGGGTGCTCCCACCCCTTCCGTGCGCAGTCATGATAGGTCAAGCTGTTGCCTTTCATTTGGAACGAAACGGTTCAGATCCTATGAATTCAGTACCTGCTGTTTGGAATAGTGATGGGTGTTTCCCCATTGGCAGGATACATTCCTATCTTGGTTCACCTCCACAGATTTCTGCATCTGTACTCTCCCAGAACCGTCCACTCCCAGTGTACCACTCCAGCTCATACTGGGAGTATTTGCCCAGTTAAATGTAGGCCTATATGTACTGCATAGAAAGCTTGCATGTACGTTGCATGTACTTTTTTATTAGCCTATCATCTTGCGTTTGCATACTGTAGTATAATCTTGTCAAGACCGCACTTTCTGGACGAACTATTAATGATGTAGCATAGTTTTACAGTTTGTGATGTTTCCTGAAGATGGCTTGTTGAAACACATTTTTGTTAGAGTTTATGTACTTTATTTCTCTTAACCATTTTCAGGTGATAGTTTCAAAATGTTATATTGATTTTATTTTCTGTTTTAGGTCTAGCATCACTAAACACAAGTCCTGAAAGGAATAAACAAACTAAGGTAAGCCTTAAACGTACTCTAAATTGAGTTTTAAACTTACAATTCGTAAACGTAGCAATATAGTTGTGTTATTTGTAATTTTTTTCCTATATGACTTGCTTCTGAAAGAATTAATAGTTGGTTGTAAGGAGAAAATGGTTGTTTGTGTAAATATACTTAAATACTTTTAACCTTCCCATTGAATGCATCTCCACTGGTTTTCTTTCACTCATAGTGATCATATTTGTGTTGACTTTTTTTGTTCTTTATCCCAAACAGATACCTCGGGATATTTAAAAATTGTTTTCTTTATAATTAAGCTGTTTTTTTTTTATATATACAGGGTGATGCGTTTCTGTAAAATGCGCGGAGGTAATTCAGGACGCTGATCCGGATCTAAGGCTTTTTTGAGAGGGGCAAGTTTGAATTTGCCATCCCCCCACGCTACCCCCCAACTATTATTATACAACGCATATGTTAAAAATGGTAAATATGTAGGATTTTTAAGTTCATTTTTAATAGTGAATGGTAGAGGATAATAGGCAAGGAGCAGCCGCAGCAGCAGTACAAACTCAACTTCACAATGTTGCTACATTAACAAAACGAGAAATAAAATTTTGGAATAAATACAGTCGGAATCAATGGATTAATACTACATGTCATAAAAATGTAGTTTTTCATTGACTTGTTATAGTATGTTTTGATGCTGTCAAGTTGTATTTGTTGAAAAACTGTTGTTTTAAGGGTAAATAGAAAAATGCCTGTTTTTCAACAGGTACAACATGGCAGCGTCAAAACTTAGGGCCCAATTACACCTACCGAGTAGGTGATTACATTCCTACTGGTCAGGACGAGACAATTATCAAGTGTGTTCCGCGATGTTAACATGTCCCCGCGAATTAAAAAGAGAAAAATGAAAAAAGTTTTTAAACACTTCTGTAATTTGCTCATGCTGCGTTATTGCACGGAATTGAACAGGATATGTATGAAAGAAAACGAATATGAACAAGACTGTGGCTATTGAAAAGAGACATGAAAGGAGGAATTGCAACAGTGTTGAGCGAATTCGAAACTGAACATTTTAAAAACGAAAAACAAAACAAATTGAATGAAAGAGGGAAAATAATTGACTGATAATGGATAATGATAAGAAAGTTTGCAATAGAACACGGGCGCTCGTCAGCCGCAAACATGATTGCACTGGCTGAGTGGGAGGGCGAGTGGCGAACGACCGAGTGGATGAGTGGTGGGGTCCTTACTCGGCCAAGAAAATAGAACATGGTTTATTTATTGCTCACAGTCTTACAACATTTTTCAACTTCGTGGCTCAGCTTTCCAGCCATTTAGCCTTATATATATATATCCCTTTCCCATAACAAAATAACATTTCTCAAAATAACCAATAACTACAACACAACAAAACTTAATTAACTTAATAACCTAATTTAACAACTAATCCACTCCACAAAATTTAACGATTACCTTAATTACATAAGTATAAATAACACATATATAAATCCAACCACAAACAATTACATCATACTTCATCCTAAAACACCATTTCTATAATTAAATTCTATACATATTAACAATTGTAAATAATTTTATAAATAATAATTATGTACAAATGACATTTATCTCCATACCGTTACCTGCTTACTTATCTACATCATTCCATTTCTTTCTAATTATTGCCATAAACAACTCTACGTCCTTTAGAACCTGATCGTCTCATTGCTTCTACCAATAAATAAATAATTATTCTCCTCAGACATCCATAATTTTAAGTGCTTGACAATTAATTTAGAACGTAATTTTTTTTAATTTATTGCAATTTAATAATAACTGTTTTGTGCCGAAATATTACCCCCTCATAGCCAGCATGCTTTCCCTTCTACATTCCATCCCCTTAGCTTCCAAACCCCCATCCTCCACCAAGCTATTCCCCCCTCTCTCTCTTTCCCATATTCAAATACTTTGCCCTCTCAAAATCTCCCATTACTTTTACAAAATTTTCCAGCGACGATTTTTCCCACATTTGAGTTGCCAAAGTTTGTGTCTCTATATATGTAAATTTATTCTTAATCTGCTTTTTTATGAATTTTAATTTTAAATCTGAATTTTGTAATATCCATTCAAGGCCTATTTCCTCCATCTTTTTCTCTAATTTCCCTAACCAACTTGTGCTTTTTAGCTCAATTTGATATTGGAAGCATATCTGTTGTAAAACTCTACATTTCCCGTTCCTTAGCTTAACCCATAACTCCATACTCTTACCTAATAAATCAACTTGAACTGGAAGAATGCCTAGTTCCCATCTCGCGGCACAATTCGCAGCGCTTCTAGGCACATTCATCACAGCCTTAGCCAAATCATTTTGAATTGTTTCCATCTCCCTATCATTAGTTTTGCAACTCCATATTTCCCCTCCATATAAAATCGCCGATTTTACTAAAGAATTAAATAGGTTTTTCAATAGCGCCAACTTATATTTGGTAATTTTTTTATTATTTTATTCATTGTTACAAACGCTGTCTTACCCTTTCCCTTTGCCATAGTTATATGATGGTTCCAAGTGCCATTGCTACTTAGCCAAAACCCTAAATATTTTGTTTGTCTACCTACTTTCATTTCTAGTCCCCCACAGTGCCATCGTTCTGCTCTCGCTGGTTTCCCCCCTTTTTTAAAAACTACTATCTGGCTTTTCTCTACATTTACTTTTAAACCTCACGATTTACAATAATTTCCCAGTACACCTAGACCCCTCTGCAGACCCACAACTGACATCGATGGTATATAACAACATCATCAGCAAATAGCAGAATCGGTATCTCCGTTCCTTTTATAGACTGAGGGTGCGTGCCACCCTCAAGAATGTCTTTTGCTAGATCGTCTATAAACAATAAAAATAATATAGGCGATATTGTCCAACCTTGCCTAACCCCAACTTTACTTTCAATTTTCCTGCTTGTTGTCCCCTGTGTGGACCTAATATTTAACTCTACGCTTTGATATATATTAATTAGTTTATTAATCATACTCGCCGACATCCTTTTCCGTTTTAGTTTATGCCACATTGCCACAGGGGTGCAGAAAATGTTTTAGCACACGAAATTTCCCCAGAATACACTTTTTTTTCACTAAAAATTTCCCCAAAATTTATCGCTATTCGCTACAGATGCGCCAGACATTAACACAGTTTGTTCATCTATTTCAACATATTTATTGACCTTATGTTATAATCATTTTTATTATATTCATTATAAATTCCAATATAAATCTTCAAAAAAATAATAATAGCATTATTTTTACTTAATTAACTACGGTGAAATTATATATATACAGTGAAATATCTTCAGATGGTCCCAAAAGGTTTAAGACAAAAAAATACAACTTGATTATTGCTATTTTATTATGTTTAAAAGTAGGCCTAAAGCCCGAATTACACTGTAAAATATTTTGTAAAATATGATTTACAAAAGTTCTTTGACAAAGATCTGTGATAGTGTAATGGGGCCATCTTTTATAATATATTTCTTTTATAACATTTCTTTTATAAAATTTAAGAGGTTGGCATTTTACTTTTTATAAAATGTTAGATACATTTTTACCTTTTAGTACAAGTCAAAAATGTTTTATTAAAGAGAATCACTTTTCAAATCTTTTATAATAGGTGGATACCATCTTTTATAAAACTTATTTTATAAAATATTTTACAGTGTAACACGGGCCTAATACTTAAGTGGTTAAAACAATGTTAAATGTTAGGTTTAATTAGTTCCAATTCAATTACCGAATTACCTACCACAATCACTACTGAAAAGTCCGGACAGATCACACGAATTGAAAGAAAATTAAACTTATCAATTACTTTTCATTGTTACATTTAGTTAAAAAATAAGTGATCCCGACACGCTACGACTTTTTAACTGTCAAAATCCCAAAAACACATAAAACTGTCCCCTCATTGTATTTTTAAAATTACCCAAAAACATATAAAACGTTACCCCACACTGTATTTTCAAAATATGATCACAAAACGTGATCCCGACGTGCTACGACTTTTTAACTGTCAAAATCGGTTTTCCCGTACCCAAAAACATTTAAAACGATACCACACCATGAATTTTGATTAAAAAACATGATCTTGAAGCGCTACGACTTTTTAAATGTCAAAAATCGGTTTTCCTGTACCAAAAAACATATAAAACGATACCCCACACTGAATTTTCAAAATGTTGATCCAAAAACGTTATCCCGACGCGCTACGACTTTTTAACTGTCACAATCGGGTTCCCCGTACCCAAAAACATATAAAATGATACCCCACACTTAATTTAAATTCAAAAACGTGATCCCGACGCGCTACGACTTTTAAATGTCAAAAATCGGTTTTCCCGTACCCCAAAACATACAAAACGATACCCCATTCTGAATTTTCAAAATGTTGATGCAAAAACGTGATCCTGACGCGTTACGACTTTTTAACTGTCAAAATCGGGTTTCCCGTACCAAAAAAACATATAAAACGATACCCCACACTGAATTTTCAAAATGTCGATGCAAAAACGTGACTCCGACGTGCTACGACTTTTTAACTCGCAAAATCGTTTTTTTTTTACCCAAAAATATATAAAACGATAGCCCCACACTGAATGTTCATAATTTTGACTCAAAAATGTGACCTTGACACGCTCCGCCTCACACTAGAAAGCTCAAAAGCTTTTCAACTCTCCGCAATAAAATTACGAAGATTTTTTTACCAACAGAAGTTTTCTACGACGTCTGTGAGTGCTTAAACCGTGTATAGGCTACAGGAAAACACACAAAAAATCATCGCATCATTTCAATACTTCTGCATTTTAATGCAAACCGATGTAATAAAAAATTGAGTACGCACATCACATTGTACGCACATTTTACTGATAAAGACTGATTTCGAATATCGGTAAAAGTAATTTAATAAACATCGGTAATACCAATACATTAAGTATCGTATAATTTGGTTTAATATGATTTAATTCTAATCGCTTGATTAACATCATTTGCATGAAACTAATCAAAATTTACATAACGGTATCATAATAATTATTTTTTAATACCCAACGATGTATTTGAACGTGGGCCCGTCAAGAATCAGGAAACTGCCATTCATCAACCGGCACAAAAATATCGTATCGGAGGCTCGGCCGTACGATATTTTGTGCGGTGAAGATTAATGTCGTATCGCGGCTCCACCGTACGATATTTTGTGCGGTGAAAAGTAAATAGTGAACCCTGTCCGACTTGTAACAGAGAGCAGACATGAGACAACACACTTTGTGTGTGTGTCTGTGTGTGTTGGTGTTTGTATATGTATCATTAACCGATTAAACTGATCTTTGTTCCCATTCATTTCTTATCTATTTTTCTCCAAAATAATTATATTTTCCTTATTTTTGTTGGATTTTTCCCCGGCCAAAATTTCCCCAGCTCAGTCCCAATTTCCCCCGAACCTCGTTCGGGCGTTCGGACATATTCTGCAGGCCTGCATTGCCATACGAGATATTCTGTCAAAAGCCTTCTCAAAGTCACTAAATGCAGTATACAGTTTCCCTCTTTTTCATTTTAATGATTTCTCTATTTTAGTGGGTCTATTATAGTTTGTAAAACAAACACATTATGAGCCGTGTTTCTCCCCGCCCTAAACTCAGCTTGGTATGGTGAAATTTTGCTTTAGACCTCAGCCCATTTGGTAATTCTGGACGCCATTATTTTTGTGTACACTTTGCTTAAGCTGGGCAAAAGATTTATACCTCTATAATTCTCCGGTTTATTAATACTTCCTTTATTTTTATAAATCGGACACAACAACCCGCTTCTCCAAACACATGGAAATTTATTTTCACCGAAACTGTTAAATAATTTCAATAACATATCTAAGTTTTTGTCAGACGATGCAAACTCTTTCCATGCCTCGGCTAGTAAACCGTCAACGCCTTCTTTTTTTCGATTTTAGTTTTTTACACGCATCTTTAATCTCCCGTTTTGATATAATATCGTCTAATGACTACAGGTAATCTACCATCTAAGTTTAATTCGCTTACCGTACTTTCCCAATTATCTCCCCCCCCCACCCCCTAATAAATTGGAAAAATATCTTATCCAATCGAGCCCGGAGATATTATCTGGTTTATAGTTTTTCTTTCCCGCAATACGTTTCAATAATTCCCATATCTTAGAAGGATTATTTTCCGCTATCGCCTAATTAATAACAGCTGATTGTTTATCTCGCCCAATATTTTTTGCTCTAGTGATTTCACCTTTGTATTTCCTCCGTAGCTGAGATAAGTTATCTTTATTATAAAATGTTTTGGACTTTAGAAAGTTACGTAATGCCGTATTTACATTTTGTCTAGCCTGAGCACACTCAGAATTGAACCATTCACCCGTGTTATCACTTCGCCCTCTCTTCCCCCCCTCATAGCAATGCATTCCTCTACAAGCCCTTCTTATCAGTTTATATAGAATATCGACTGCCTGATCAATTAAATTTACATTTATATAATAATGAATCCCTACTTTGAACAAACTAGCGATATTGTCGTTTGTATTAACAGGTACATACAAATTCCTGTTAAAAAGTAAATGATTCCATTTAAAACATCTAACACCACTATTTGTCTCTTTTGAGCTTATTTGACTATTTTGCATATATTTAGGGCATGTAATAGACAATTCCAGAGACGGAGGTATGTGACTTGAATCTGCCCAATTAATAATTGTAAATTGATTTATTTTACTTACCAACATTATTATTCCAATCAATTGCTAACCAAATAAAATTATTGAGTTTATTATTTACTAAAGTTATATTACATTGCAACTTATTTTTGCATGCAACAAGTACACCTCCAGGACTCCTACCTCTGCCCCGTTCCTTTTCAATTACCTTCTGAAAACACTGAAACCCTTGAATGCTAAACTTGTCTTCCTCTAACCATGTTTCACCTAACCCTATAATATCAAAACTATTTATAAAATAGTCTGACACAAACATTACTTATCTTACTTGCTAAACCCTCAATATTCACACAACCAATAGCAACTGTGTACCTCGCACTTCCCGTATTGTATTTCGGCTCATCCAAGTTCATTGCAGCTGCCCTGGCTCTGGTCACTCTCGATGTCGTCAGCCAATCTCGCAGTTGATTTCCTGGGTTCTACTTCTAACAGGCTCTCTTCCGCTGTAGTGATAACGTGGCTCCCCTGTGGTGGAGTACTCTCCTAAAAATCGTCGTTCACACGCTGGTAAGTAGTTGGATTAACTGCCACCGGACTCCTACTGCGGTACTGCTCTCTTGGTTTCGTGGTGCTTGCCTAATCTTGAGTTCTTGTAGCGTATATTGTCTTCCGCCTACGATGAGTTTATTGAAGCGCAAAGATGCTCTATGACCTTCAGACTTAGCATTCATCATGAATCCCTTTAATTTGTTTCTTATTCCTCGCACTCTCTCACTAAAATTTCCAGAAATACCAATTTTTGTGCCTGCAAGCTTTCTTGATTCCCTTAACACTTCCGTTTTCTTTTTACAGTTATTAAATTTTACAATAATCGGCGGATCTCTTTACCCCTTCCTACCTACCTTATGAGCTCTCTCAATATCGTAATAGTCTATGTTTATTTTCATTCTATTTATCATTACATCAGCAACAATCTTTTCTGATTCCTCCCATGATTCCCTACTACCCTCTTGCACATTATAAAACACTAAATTTGACCGCCTGTTAACGTTTTCCAACCGATCCACCTTATCAAGTAACCCTTCTCGTTCTTCCCTTAACTGCGCACACTCGGCTTTTAATTTATTTATTTCTTCTTTAAAAACTGTTATATCGTTCGATAAACTGTTAACAGATTCTTTAATAATTTTAATATCGTCTTTTATTACATCAAAGCAATTCAATTTCTCCCAGATTTCATTTAATGTACATTCTCCTCCTTCAGGTCCCGGATTTAGTTCGACACCCCCAATAACTAACAAAATACTGCATAGCAGCATAAAGAAAAACTTCAAATTATAATCCTCACTAGTTTTCCATGGATAACACACATGTCGGCGAACTGCACTAAACATGCCTATACACGCGTAGTAGATAGCTACGTCTACGCACATAACGTTGATAACAGAACAACCTTTCTGACCAAAGTCTGGTGAGCAACATGGTTCTATTCACTGACTTGCTCAAAATCACTCGTCCATTGCTCGGCCGAGTACTATCTTGTCTGATTACATTACGGCTTACTGGGCCGAGTGTGCTGTCTCGGCCGAGTACTTGGTAGGTGTAATTGTTCCTTTACTATCACAGATCCATGATAAACTAAATTTTTATGAATCCGACTGCATTTGTTTCAACATTTTATTCCAAATTTTGTTAATGTATCAACAATTTGAAGTTGAGTTTGTGCTTCCGCCAGGTTTGTAGTTATTTGAATCCATCGATGTAGTTTACAATCATTATTATTGTACATCGATGTTTTTATCGGACTTTAGTGTAGTTGTGCTACTAGTGAGTATTGCACCGAGCTGGAATGACAACATCTAAAAACTTAAGTCTTGTGATGGCTGCTGCCCTTTCAGTATACTCATACTCATAGTTAATTAGACTGTGTTATACATCCTGCATCGTGTATAGTCAAAACGGTGGTGGCGGCGATGTATACATTATAGGAGCTGGAATAGGATACATGTATAGGATAGGAGCTGGAATGACAC
>JAGFPH010000184.1:200403-266041 GCA_018207615.1 Philaenus spumarius | reverse complement strand
AGGAGCTGGAATAGGATACATGTATAGGATAGGAGCTGGAATGACACCATCTAAATACTTAAGTCTTCAGATGGCTGTCGCACTTTCAGTAAACTCATAGTTAATTGGACTATTTTATACATCGCGTATAGTAGGGAGGGCGCCGGCCACGACTGACGGCTGATTCTCCACAAGTTATTTGCATCCGGCTGTGAGGAGATGGTCATATGGTATATGAGTCAAAATAAAGAAAAAACTTCCTATACATATGTCCGGAAATGCTTCTTTTACAAGCTATCCGCCATTTTGTTTTTGTACTGAATAATGTATATCTCTAGTAAGTACGGCTCTTCTGATTGATTGAAATTTTGTATGTTACTCATCAATGTAAAAACCAAGTTGACAAAAATAATTTAGCTTTTTCATAAAATCCGTTTAAAAACATTTAAACATTTTAAATAAGAATAACTAAAAAATATTTTTTTTAAACATCAAGAGCACATTTTCGTATCCCGGTTATTTTGCTATCGAATGACCATTATAACAGTCAAAAATACCGAACAAAGGGTAACAGTAAATCAGCGTTCAACTTGATTGGTCGTGTAAATTAATTATTGCCTAAGCTTTGTTCCTATTGATCTTCAACCCCAGTCGACCTGATGGATGCTGATATGTTGATTTTTGAAGACTTCTGAACGATTTTTCACATACACAGATTCAGTCAGGGGTCCCTCTTAGCCGGCCTTTGATTTGCAACACACCAACAACCAGTATTTATATTATATTTTATTGTTTTGTTCGCGACGGTCTCTGTGAAACGAAACACACATACAGACTCAGATGTGTGTTGAACAGTTATAACATACTTGGTTTTAGCAAATTGTAAGACTCAAAATGCTTTCTGCTAATCTGGAAAACGCAATGTTTGCTCGTTACTGCCTTGTAACTAGGGGTTTTAATCCTGGACCACTTTCTCAATCCCTGGATTTCGGGATTGCCGTGGGTCAATCTCGGGATCCCGGGACTAGTCTCGGAATTCAGATTTATTAATTTTTCTCTGATAACCTTACAAAAATTAGGTTTTTTAGTAATTAAACTCCTTTAAATTTTGTTTATGTATATTAAACACTCCATAAAATTGATACATTTAGCCTATATACATAATGTATTTGCGTTTTTATAGCATATATTTCTATCTTGTCACTTTTGCTTTGCATGATATTTAAACTGTATATTAGATTTAAATTTTCTTGGTATATCAAAGACGTAAAAGTTTTACCGACGGTTACCTAATAACATGCATATTAAACCTATAAGACTGGTTTGCCTAACCTGGGGCTGGGGAACTAGGAGTTTTATCGAATCAACAACATATGAAATTGGTATTTATTTATGGAACAAACTTTAGTAATATATATTTTAAATGCTGAACGAACAGAAGCTGTAAAAAAGCTACATATATACGAAGTGAAAGTGAAGTAAACACTGTAAAACTTTGTAAAAAACAGAAAAACATGTAAAATTACACACATTTTTTAACTTAAACTAATGAAAAAAACTTTGAAAATAAATATCTACTGTAATTTTAATTTCTCATATAATACCAAAATGCACATACAAAATAATACTCTAAGTAGGCTACTCAGCTACTCTACTATTTAAAAATAATTTTATTACACACCAAACTATAGTAAACTATAACACTATAGACTCGAGCGAGATCGATGAAGGTCAAGTCTGTCATTTCGGTAGGGTGTCATGGCTACGGTGGGTTGGCTGGGCTGATAAGAACGTATGAATATTAAAAAGAAACAATTGTAGTTTGACATCATCTCTAAGTTTTGACATAATTGATCGTATTTTTGTTTTGTTTGAATTAATTAAAGTTGTATTGGATTACAATAATTTTGTAATAAAAATAGTTGCTATACATTCTACATCATACAAACAGGTTCACGTAGAAAATAAGAAATAAAACATCATTTACGAGAAAATCTATGAATTTCATGTTTTTTAATCTAATTATCAATCCCGAAAATCTCGGGATTGGACGTAGCTACTCTCGGGATTGACGGGACTGTAAACGGGATTGAAACCTCTACTTGTACCAGTAAACCCACAACCTATTACATCGATGCCAACTACAAAAACCTCAAAAATTTCCCTGTTTATTTTCGTTATGTATCGCCCTGTATTTATTATCGACTATGGGAGACCCCTGCATGGTCCGCATGCCAACCCCCGATGGAACCTTCTAAATACATATGTTATGTTTTATTTATAATAAAGTTGTAGGATTAATAATAAAAATAACCTCAAAACTAAGATAGTAAATAATGTTAAATTTTCAAATCAAATTATTTCGTATATTTTATAACAGCAGTAATAATTTTTAAAATAATAAGTAAGGCTCAGGTCTACACTTAATCAAAAAACCTAACCAAAAAGTTAGAAATACAAATAATGTTTTATATTTTTAAATCAGCTGGTAATATGGGTTACTCACTATCAATTACCGCATATTATCAATAAATAGGCCTACTATTATAAATTATAATACATATGTCTTATTTATTTTAATTAGGATGTAACATAGATTTCTCTTATATTTAAATTCCATAACGCAAGTTTTTATTGGATTGTGTGTGTTGAAACATGTGTTGGTTCAGTCTAGGCCTAACTTAAAATATTACTTTGTACTAAGCTGGACATCCGAATCAACTGTTTTATCTGTTATTTTATACAATTGGCTGCTATGGTAATGAATGTAAATACATTCAAGAAATATATATGTTAGTTCATCAGTCTAGGCCTAACCTAAAATTATGTTTAATTTATTTTACCTATATTAGTTTCAATACTCATATTAAAAAAAATCAACTCTACAAGGAATTATAATGATTGAAGTTGTAAACATAACCCCAAAGTACAATTTACACTGAGTTTGTTTAACTATTACAGGTGATAGATGAAATCAGCTGTTTTAATAATCAGCTGGTTAGGGATACTTAAAATGATGATAAAATATGTTTAAAAAAAGTTCTTTTATTACATACTAAATGAAATTATTTAAAAAATGTAAGTAAATTGTGCAAATATAGAATGATTGATCTTTCATTTAAAACAAACCACGTGTAAAACGGTTCAGTGGAAACCTCAAGTGAGCTCTTCAAAGAAATGCAAAGTTGAAATTTTACCCAATGTTAAATTGCCATAAGAAAACTTTTAATCTCATTTTTAAACAATTACTGACCAGGTACCAAAATCTAAGGTAAAATGTGCAAATATAGGGGTTATTCCCTTTCATTTGACACTACCCGCCTGCAAATCGGTCCAGTGGAAGTCTCACACGTTCTTCCAGAAGATTTTTAATTTTGTGTTTTAATATATAGGATTAGAAAGTAGGTGTGTGGTTATTATTTGTAGATCAGTAGAAGTAGGGCTAAGGTTGCTAATTAGCAATCACTTGTAAACATAAAGTTCAAAGTTTGATAAACTATGGAGTTAGCTTATCACTTAATTGGATTGTAGTGTTGTGATAGATATCAGGGAATATTTTCAACTGTTACTTGGAACAAACATCATTTAGTGTTGATAGTTACGTGATCTCAAGTATCAACTATTACATTTTATTGCCTTGGTTTCTGTGTTTTTTTGTGACATCTTTGTTGTTGTTGTGTTTTGTTATGTTTGACTTCTGCGGTTCAAAAGGAAAAGGTATTTGTAGATTAGGTGGCTGTTGCACAAATAAATATTTAAATATAATTTTGTAAACGTTTTTAACCTTTTCAGTGGCACGCCTGTATATATATATACGTTTGTGCTATTATAAACGTCTCACGAATACAAACCATACAGACTCACTTAATAAGAACCGAGCAAACTTGTTGTAACCGCTCCTAGATGGTGCTGATAAACTATCTTTTCCTTTACACGTAATATTTAAACCGATAGTAAAGTAACTGAAGTATTGTTAATTCGTCAGTTTTCTTTAATCAAGCCTTAGCCTAGTGGATAACGTTGCGTCTTCCTGATCAGAAGATGTCGGGTTCGAATCTAGGCTAGGGAGACCAGATATCTAATCATATCTGTGGTTTGAGGGTAGGAGGGTGGAAGTAAAGCAAACGGTGGTTGGCTCGCTTCCAAGCTGACGGGATTTGACTAGATATCTGGTCTTCGGCTGGGGCTGTTTTGCATAATTTTACCAAAGTATATATATACATTTACTAAAAAAAAACCAGGAAAAAAATACTAAACATTTGATTTCTTGATTTTTAGGACAAGTAAATAATCATTTTGGTAATGTTGTTCAAAACCCGCCACTGAAAAGGTTAAAAGGCACTAAAACGTATACAATAATTTCTGCTTAAAAAATATTCATAATCCCACATACTAATTTTCCTTAGAAATTGGTGTTGGTGAATTTTAAATGAAATCAAAATGCTTGCAAAATTAAAAAAAAAAAAAAACTGTAGGGTTATACAAAATGGAACATACACAGGTTAGAATGCTTTTTAACTAGGCCAAATTTAATTGTAATACTTCATTAAGGTACGGAATGCTAAATTAAAAAAAATTATCTAAAAAGAAGAAAATAATCAGTTTTTCTACTTCCTCCAACTGAGCTTTAATATCCCGTATTTTCTCTGCTCTAGGCCTATATTTTTACTTTTAGTAGTTATAAATAAGTTAGTAAAAGTTCCCTTGGTTATAAAATTCTAATCGGTAAATTTTAGAACTGCTCGTACATTTTATACTGGAAAATATTTGGCCTAACAAAAATTTAAAAACAAACATTTTACCCATAGCCATAGCACAACATATTTATTAGTCTTAAATCATTTAGAAATTGAAATATTAAGAGTTACCAGAACATTCAATAGAAAAGTTGTGTTTTAGGTAATTTGAAAATACTTTTAATGTCATAATGTTAAATGAGTTCAAAGGTTTCAAAGGTATGCGCCTACAATCCTCCTACTGTATTTTACAATACTGACAAACAATGAACAGATTACATTTGGCAATAAAACTTGATAAGAAACCTTCCAAAGCTGATAAGATTACAAGGTTTTTGCTCAATTTAGGCTACACGGTATACAATTGAGATTAGTCTTAACAAAAAATTAATCTGAATGAATCATTCAACTCACTAACAACTTACTGGCTATGTAAGCTTGTTATATCATTGATTATTCCATTATCTTTTGCCAAGTAAGCATTAGATAAATTAACAAGTGAATATCAGCAGCACTATCAAGTGAACTACTCCACTTGATCGTGTTTCCCATTGAAAGAACACAATGTATTTTCCATTTCCTTCATATAACTTGAGGCAAGAACACCTGTCAGTGACAAGGTCAGCTGGTCATGTCGTTAAAACAGCTGATTTAGCACTTCAACCATCATAATCATGCTGACTGGCTTCAATAGGCACAAATTACTTCTACAAATTGTTGATATTAATTGTCTTAATTGCATAAAGTAATAGCTCAGTGAATTTAATACCTGCCTATCTCTTTCTCTGCTCAGTGTGCACAGTATGCAGAAATATTTAAAATTCTTTAATCGAAACCACAGCAATCATTTACCGTTAGTGGAAATCAAAGCCTTAGGCTAAAAATAATTCCTAGCCTACATCAGAAGAGCAAAACACTACTGCAACTTTTTAATAGTAAATGTAAATAATGTATAAACTATTGCCGTGTGGTATTTAAATTTAATATAATTCACAACCGTTGTTGGTTTATAACGAACATTGTTAACACACATTTTCTTACCATTATAAATATTTAATTATTTACCAAACAAAACACAGTATGCTTCTGACATAAAAAGTGTCCCACTTCCACACACACACACTTGACTGTCTGCTTAATGTGACGTCACATAACATACTTTTAGAATAATAAGGAGGGGGATTTGTTTTCTAGAACATAGAATTATTAAATTTAATGTAAATTAATTATTGTTTCAAAAAAAATTTGAAAACTTCATACGTCTAATTTACATTAAAGAAAGTGTAAGTTAATAGACTGGATTTAGGACGATTAAATAAATAATCGTAGGCCTATGCTGGCCTATGACTCTTTTGTTTATTATAGCAGACAACGTTTATTTACCTTTTAAAATCTACCGCGAACTTCAAACTCCATAAAAATAATAAGTGCACTTACTTTGCTTAAACTGTCACACAATCAGAACTCAGAAAAATATTAATTGTACCGAATACTAGTAATATTAAAATACTCCTTACACATACGATGTGTATTACTCAAATAAAGTTGTACCTGCAAAATCATTTCATGAATGTTATGGATGTGGTGTACTGATAGTTTTGCTAGGGGTGTGTAGGAAAGGGAATCTGTTTAATTTGCTTATTTATGATGTATGAATATGTGCGTGAATGTTGTTTCTTTGTAGTTTATTCTTTTACTTTAATAAATATGTTTAAATTTAGGCTATTTTATTTTGGAAGGTTTAAGAAACTGTATTAGTTTAGGTTTTTTCTTTTGTTTTTATGTGTATTTCCTTTGTCTTTAATGTGTATTTTTGTTTTGTTTTAAGCTTAAGAATGTCAATATTTATACAAATTTGTAATTGTGTATTGGTTAAGTGAAAGACTAATTATATTCTATTCTGAATCTTGTTGTATTCAAATTCTTTTGTTTATGTGTTGCTAATTACATCCACTTTGATTCAAAAACTACTTACTTGATTTAGATTTAATTTTCACCGATAAGTCAAGCATTTTCTGTCTGGTAACATGGGCTGTGTTTACCAAACTTTTTCAAAATGAGGCTGAGCAATAATTGAGATCTTTTTTAGAATAACTGCCATTTGTAATAAAATGTTATTAGCAAATTTCCATAGGAAAGGTGTGCTATTGCAGTGACTCGTATGGTGAGACCTAGGATATGATGAACACTGATCATGGTCCAAAGAATGCGTTTTGGGGTGACATTAAAAATTGTATAATACACATCTCATTTAGTCCAAATTTGGGACACACGTTGGTTTTCTAAGTCGCTCGGACGAGTTTGTTAGCCAAATATATCTAACAACCAGAAGCACATTTTTTTGACAGGAAGTAAATTTTTTTTGAGATTTTCGTACTAAAATTAAACGTTTTGTGGGTTTTATTTAAAAAATAGGACATTATTCTGCACATTTTGTTTTTTTATACAATCTTATAGCCTCCAAAATAGATCAAAACTTATAATAATACCCAGTTCAAATCCACATGGGGGATTTAAACGTGTGGGCAACTTCTAATCCGAGGCTGACAGCCGGTATGCAAACTTGGGAAGAGGTATGTATAAAAAAGTGTGATAAAAAAACTGTGAATAATTTGATTAAAAGATAATAAGCTTACACAGAATTTGAATGAATCTCCTTCAAAGTACTTTCCCTGGCTTACGATGCACTTCGGAAGGGCTTTCAGCTGCTTCATCATGGCTATCTCAATGTCGGGAATAGTGTCAAAACGTTTTCCTTTTAGCATGGTTTTTATTTTTGGGAAGAGCCAGAAGTCACATGATGCTAAATCTGGTGAGTAAGGCGGATGAGGACAGATGGGGCACTTTTATTAGCCACAAACTTGCAAATAAAAGCAACTTGTGGTAAGGCGCATTGTCATGATAAAAAAGGAAGCCATTAGCCCACTCTTCTGGCCTCTTTCTTAGTACATTGTTTCGAAAAGGTTCCAGAACCCCCTTGTAAAATTTTGAGTTTTCAGGAACAACTTTGATCGCACTGTGCCCTCATTATCGAAAAAAAAAGCAAACAAACAATGAGCATGACCTTGATGTTCAACTTTGACTGACGTGCCTTTTTAGGGCCAGGGTGTCACTGGTTTTCCATTGAGAACTCTGAATTTTTGTCTCAGAGTCATATCTGTAGACCCAACTTTACAAACTTTATCTCCAGTTAATATTTTGGCCTTGAAATCCAGATCTGCATGAAGACATGCGAACTGAGATACGATTTTTCTTCTGTTTATCAGTCAATGTCTGGGAACAAATTTTGAATATTGAATATTTTATTGCTCCTTACATTATGTACATTACATTTGCACAAACAAAATCATAATTATTATATATATAGGGCCTATCTTATAAACTAAACTAAAAAACCAAAGAAAAAATAGTTCTATTTACAAAATAATTTTACAATATAAGGAAACACTCATATTTTGCACTCACTTGTCTCATTTGTAAATTATCGGTTAAAATGTTTTTTATGGACCTGTACGATATGTCAAGTTCTTCAATAAGATATCAAATAGTCATTCGCCTGTTTGCAAGAACAGGTTTGGCCACTTTTTGCACATTTTCATCCGTTTTTGAGGTCGAAGGACGTTCAGACTTTTCATCGTCTTAAACCGATTTGTTTCCGCTTTTAAATCGCTCATACCACTTGTAAACAGTCTTTAGAGTTACATTATCGCCATACACTGATTTTAACATTTCCTGAGCTTCTTTTGCACATTTTGCAACTTGAAAAAACTTAATATTAATGCATTGTTCGAAATCCAGGATGCATGACAGACACGATAAACACGACCTCATTCAACGACTCTGGAAGCTGATAGACAAGTCCTAACGTGTTCAAACTTGGCACTGCCTGTCCCAACAGAGCAGGCTATCGGAAATATTAGATCAAATGGTCCTAGCGTGAGCAGTTGGTGCTATACAATTTCTTTCACCATATTTCTTATCACTCCTCGTATTATTCCTTTTTTCCTTTTAGGTTACGGAACCGTAGAAATTCACTCAAAACTTGGATATAAAACATTCTTAAGCTAATTAATGCGTTTTTGCGGAGTGAAATGCTTCCATTGTGATTGAGTAAACTTCAGTTTAAATCAAATTTCTAAACAAAATAGCCAATGAGGACATTTTTTTTAAAACGACTGTATCTGTTAACGTTTGAAAAAGTCAGGTAATACATTTCCAACTCAAATTTTGTTACTTATTTGCGTAATAGAAGGCGTAATTTTACTTTCCAGTAATGCAATGGTCTTCATTACATTTAATTTATGCGAATAATAAACTCTAGTGCACACACTGAATAATTTATTACTTTCTACCGTGAGATAGATCAATAACAATTGAATTGTTTCTATTCAATTATATTACAAGAGTGTCCTAGTAGTTTCTGCTACTAACATGTTATAGAGTGCTGTGAGGAAGATTTTCTATTTTGTTCCAAGTAAGTAATTTCATATTGTGAAAAAGGTATACAAAAACTGATAGTACATGTAGTGTCGTCCTACACATCGGTGAAATTGTTTGTTGTTCAATGCTTGTTCATTAAAAGAAACAAAAGGTTTTTGTTGATAGTTTTAGTTTACTACACATCTACTTAAATTTTCCACGTAATCACCATTCAGTTCCAAGCAGTTTTCGCAACGATGCTCCAGTTTCTGTAACCTTTCTAAAGTTCGCCTCTTGGGAATTGAACAAGTTGACAACGGCAGTTGAGTTCCCAGTCTTTTTCAAACTGATGTTCATTACATTCTAAATTCAAGACAAGGATGTAACCAAGTGCAAGGTCGGTTTGGAAGGTGGTTAAAAGTTCCCAACAAAAATCTTAAATCTTCTTCTTGGTTATGGCAGCGGTGTGATCAAGTCGCAGTTTTCTGTTCACTTGTTAAACAAAGTTGTCGGTGTGAATTCTGGAAATGTCACAATGCTGTTCATTATACACATTTGTGCGGTTATTCTTAAATCCTCGAAACCACTTTCTAAACGTTCCTTCACTCATTACGCCACAATACATCCGTACAAATGGCACAACTTCTGATCAATTTCAGTAGTTCAAGATCCTTTTGCATGCAAAAATCGAATCACAATTGCCGGGAGAAACGATTGTCGTGGACATTGCTATCTGCGTTGCTATTGCAAACGCCTACTGAAAGAAAAAAAGAACTCTAGAAGCTTCATAAATAGCTGATAGATGGACCCCGCAGCCCTTGCTTTATTTATATGCCTCGTGTATGGAATGGCTGACATGTGCTGTTGTTTCTTGTGTTCACATCAGGAGCAGTGCCTGCTGTAGATCTTTTCAACCAGTATTGTAAAAAAGTAATCATTTAAAGAAATACTGTCAATAATTTGTATTTCATATTATAGATTGTTGCGCTGAACCTAGATAAAATGGTTTTATAACTATACGCTACTGGATGTTTAAATTATTATTATGTAGTGGGATGCTAAATTTTTTTTGGGCTAGGGGCTCGCGACAGAATAGCCCACTAGTCCCTTTGCACGGCAAGCCAAAAACGAACATTCCCGAATTATTATATAGGCTAGTGAGTCTCGGAAATTAACTGTTAGTGCTCCCCGAAATTGAACCATTGTGGTTAGATAATTCTGTTGACTAGCTTTGACTTTTACTATTGATACTGCTGGCTCAAACTCTTATTTCTTCATATTTTTCAAACAGGTTACCAACATTACTATTTACACATTTTACGGTTTCTTAGCTATTCTCATTTAAAATGTTTAGATGGCCGCCATTTTGTAACGGATTATTGGAGCAATTTTTTTCACATGTCATGAAAAAGACACAAAGAAATTTATGCGATACAAATTTCCGAAGTTTCTCGACTACAGTTTTTTAAACTTTTTTTATAGCAATTAAGGTGAAAAATAATTGCTCTGTCCGTTTGTTAGTTTTCTAAAAAGTCAAAATCTCATGACAAATTTGTATAAAAATGCTTTGTCTGAAATTCGTCGAACAGAACCGAAACATAGTTGGTAGAAATGAGACAGATTTGGCTGATTCAGCAGCGTTAGCCGTGTTTATGACAGAAGATTGGTTCTGTGTAAATAACTTAAAACTGAACTTGACAAAAACTAAATTAATTAATTTTAATCTACAGTCTAATCCTAAATTACATGCAATGAAATAATCCAAAGCACAAATATTTCTCTAGTCGCAAATTTAAATTGGACTATCACGTTCCAGGTTTAGCTGAGTCGCTGGCGTCAGTTTGGTTTGCTCTCAAAATGATTTCCTTTGAGACTAGTTTAAAAGTAATAAAAACCGTTTATTTTGCCTATGTCAGTTCTCGGCTAAGATATGGGGTGGCATTCAGAGGGAACTCTGTTGAATCAATCAAAATATTCCGTTTACAAAATAGAATTTTACGCTCAATGTTCCATCTAAATTATAATCAAACTTCTATATCTTTTTCAAAAAAATATAATATTTTAACTTTACTTTTTGTATTTATATTTATGAAATTTTTATTTTCTTTGTTTATTACCAAATTCCTTGTATCATGTTTGTATAGGAGGCATAAATACCCGTAAGTTGGTCGTAATCAAACTAGAAAAAATATCAACAACAAAATAAAAGTGGGGCACCCCTCACCTAAAAACAATATAGGCTAGTACAAATAAATATTTAAAAAAACCTATAACATTATACCAAAAACAGTAGACAAAACAGAACCATCAACTATATATCACAAAATTAATACAGATGATAAATTGCAATTACACAATATCCACATCAATGTTTCTGATTTGTTCTTTAACTTTCCTTTTAAAAGTTTTCTACAAACGTCTAGATCTTTAAATTTAATTGGCCATTCATTGAAATACTTTTTAGTATAATAGGAATAATAGCATAATAGTATCTCGGCAAACTAATACTTCATTAAGAGCAAACACATTATATTTGAAATTAATCAGCACCACCACAAATTCCCTATCCGTCAAACACTTTTTTAATACCCTGTCCACATATTTACATTTTTTGAATGCGGAATTTACTACTCTGGTGTAAAAATTGTTCAACACACTTCCAGAAAATATGAAATACATAGGTTCTATCCAGAGTTTTAAGAGTCCACTCAGGTGCTACCTCCTAGAAAATGCGTTCTACTATGGAAAAATATCTTTCCAGAAGTACCTAAACTAGAGTGAATCATTTCCGGAGAAAACCGGGCACAACCAGTCGGACACAAAAGAATACCCCCACATGGGTACATACCCAGATTTTAAATTATTATAAAATATTTGTATTTTTATAGAAATTCATATTTTGTAAAAACATTTTGTTAGCCTGATTATATACTATTGATAAAAACGAGAAACACAAAATGTACACTGGCTTACTTCTATATCTATTTAATTAATGATATTTAATTTATAGTCTATTATTTACAAAAATGTTATACTTTTTAAAATATTAAAACCATATAATGTTTAGTAAAATTTAATAAACATAAGCTTTAAATATTACTGAGTGTTTGTTATTTGAAAAAGGGAATTTTTTTACTGCTTCCAGCCTTCTTGATCATGTCTTTTTGAGACATAGGCGTAGTTATAAAATTCTACACAGTGGATTCTGTAGTTGCACAGGATTTTAAACCACCAAAGTTGGTGTTCATATTGTCTTCACAAAATGCACACATTTATTTTTATCGTAGGCTATAAAAACAAAATGTTGAAATTTCGTCAGATGTCTAATTTTATCGTGTCGTATTTTGTCAAGCTAAATGAAAAAAATATATAGAATTTCTTAAAATCTATTTAAAACTGAATTCCTGGACTTTTGAGCATCCCGAAAACCGGGACAATCCTGTTTTTTGCGGGACGTTTGGTCATCCTAACCTAAACCTAATATAGGCCTACAGGTTTCGGGAAGTGCTTATTTGTTTGGAAATATATTAATTAACCGTAGTTTTTATAAAGTTTGTATGTATGTACTTGTGTGTGATTTTGTATATGTACGTTTTATTTTTGGTACCTTTTATTAGTGCAACATGTACGTTATAATCATGAAATGTCACATGTTTAATTTAGAACAAATAACAAACAATAAGTGATGAAATAAATAAATCCCTGGGTTTGGGTAGAGTTTTACAGGACCCGCGAGTATCATAAAGATAGCCTATTATTAGTTTTCACATTTTGTAGTAGTATTTAGAAAATAAAAATCACATGAGATAAAGCAGAGTTCAAGTGGACGGTTATCAACTGTTTGAAGAGATAAAAGTTGTACAAATTACTATTAATAATACTATGGTGACAGTCTGGTTCATTAACTATGGACTTTAAATTCATAAATATTATCTGAATCAAAGAACAGTTACCGATATGTAATTGCTAGTAAAAATATTTGTATAAATTAAGATGTTTATATTTTCATCTGACTATATCTTGCCTATTTAACTATATTCATTGCCGATGGGCTGAAGAGCATGACTTAGGACTTAACTAATCAAAGATGCAACACATTATTATAGTTATTTTTAATTTGTAATAATTAACCTGCTTACACGCTTAATCAGCAAGGGTTAATTTAATTAAATTTCAAGTAAAAAAACGTGACCAAGACTGGAATTTGAACCCAGGATCTTTACCATTCCGTGGTAACGCTCTACTGAGCTATCCTGATCACTCCAGATATTTTTTGATGTTATCTCACTTGTACGGTTTTACTGCATTTATTGAACCAATAGACTGAATACTATAGTAGGCCTATAGAGAAAGTATAGTGATCGCAAAAAAATCGATGTTGAGATTTTTGTGGAAATATCCGTTTTGGGACCCCCTGAGTCCAAAAAAGTGGTTTTTACAAAATGAATGTCTGTCTGTATGTCTGTATGTATGTATGTCTGTATGTATACAAAGCTAGAGAGAAAACTATCCTATCGATTTCGAACAAATTTGCACCAAACATGTCAATTAGGCCTGTATGGATGCACAAAAAAAGGTTTTGAACAATTTTGAAAAACAGCTCCTTTTTTTGGCAAAAAACCCAAAAAAATCAGTTACTATTTTTTTATAAAAAAACTGCTGTGATTTTGATAAAATTTGGATTATTTGTAGCCCTTACTGTACCCTACCATATGCGAAAAACCGCATCTTTCTTAAAATTCTCGTTTAGCTAATAATAATAATAATAACTGATTTTTTTGGGGTTTTTTGGCCGAAAAGGGGGATATTTTTCAAAAATGTTCAAAATCTTTTTTCGTGCATCTATTCAGGCCTAATTGACGTGTTTGGTGCAAATTTGTTCTAAATCGATCGAGTAGTTTTCTTTCTAGAGATAGTAATAATACTTACTATTTATTAGTTAATCTTCTACTTTAATATCACCTCTTCTACCCCGCCTACAATTTTGAAGTCACAGTGAATCTGTTTATAATTTAAAAATGTTTGTGAGAAAGTATGTGCCAGTTCCTGGTACCGTTTATTTTTTTTTATTTTTGAAAATGTTTGCAGTTATTGTGTTCCTCCAAAGAAATATGATAGATAGGCAGAAATATTTACGGTAGATAGGCAGACATCTATATGAACGTTTAAATTGACAATGGTTTCAGAGTTAAGGGAACAAAAATTTAGTTAGAGCATTTTCCAGAACTCATATTATGGTAACGACTGCAGTAGGTACTTTTCTTGAAACCTACTAGGTATGTCTTTTGAAGATTTTTAAGCATTTAAAACTTAAGATACTGGACTATATATACTGGCTGTCTTTTTTAAATGGGCCACCATTGGTATCTTATAATTATAAACTATAAATCTGACCGCAAAATGTAAGTAGGGAATCTTTTCGTGTTTGTTGAGAGATTAAAAAATATGTAGCTAAAATATTGGTAAATGGTCGCTATTCTCCAATATGGCGGTCAACTTTCAAGTTACTTATGGAACACTGTATCTTATGATGATTTTTGATTTTACAAGTTATTTGAAGGTTTTTTATTCTTGGTATTTTTTTGATACGACTTACCATTTAAACCAATGAAAACGCTCTTAACAATAACAAAACATTGTTTAGACAAATAATTTAAAAAAATCAACAAATACGGTTTTGTTATTTTTTAAACCCATAATACAGAGGAACTAAGTGCCAAATCTACAAATTTGTCACACATGATATCAGATGTTCAATATCCGCTGATTCAGAATCTAGAATTCAGTCAAATCCAAAATCATTATAAAATATAGGGTGTTCCATAAAAATTTGAAAGTTAACACCCAATATATAATCATTAAAAAATGCACGGTACTTTAAAGTGAGAACTTGTATGTAGCCTTATAAAAGAGGGCTTTTGTGAAACAACAATTTGAAACAATGAGAATTGAAAATTTCTTTGGTTCCAAACATTTCCATACAACCGCTCAGTTTGGGTGTTTAAAAAAATGTATAACCCTCTAACTTTTAAACGGTTGGCCCAAAATCATCATAAAATACAGGGTCTTCCATAAGAAATTCAAAAGTTGACCGCCGTATTGGAAAAAAGGCGTCCATTTACAAATATTTTAACTAGCCTACATATTTTTTAATTTCTCAAAAAAAAAAAAAAAATCAAGGAAAGGTTCCCCATTTAAAGTTTGCTGTTAGATTTATAGTTTACAGTACCAATGGTGGCCCTGTATATAAACTTTATGTATTGAAAAGGAGGTTTTAAGAAGTCCATTTTACTAATTTTAATTCTTTTTTTCAGAAGTGAAGTGCGATGGCAGAAGCCCATTCGGCCGTAGCCTTCTCCTTCTCCATCACTCACGAAGGGTGGGATGTCAACTTTGATCGTGAAGTACTCCATCTTGTCTGGGCATCTGGTATTAGATCGTGGAAGAAACGCCTCGCAAGATTCAAGGTCAGAATTTATCTTTGCTATTGTTTGAACTCATATTAACCTCTATTTAAATCTTGATTGGATTTTTTGCTGCGTTTGCGTTATCGCAAGCGTGTAATTATTTAATTGTCTGGTTTTTACAGTGGTAATTGTTTTGCAATCATTTCGTATTAACTGCTGTGTAAGAGATATCCATATAAATATCTTGCATAAAAAACAAAAATGGTTGCTATTTTAAATTAAATTACATTAATTTATTATATTAATATATTAGTGAATTTCCATAGGAAAGATGAGCTATTGCAGTGACCCTTGTGATGAGACCTAAGGTCTGGAGTAGTAAATGAGTACGGTCCCGAACAAAAAAAGAAAAACATTTCCGATGACAATTTTTTTTATAAATTACGAAAATAAGAAGTGGAATAAAGTGAAAGTGAAGGCAAACTGTTGTTTGAAGCAAATGAAAGATTAAATAAAAGAAAGCTTTGAAAGAAAAGGATTTTAGTGACACATTTCTGGCACAAGCTATGCCGGAAAAGTGTCACCAAGAGTGGAAGGTGTACAGGCATCAGAAAAAAGTGCAAAATTTACAAATTAATTTAGAAAATTGAAAAACAAGTTTAATTTCAGATTTTTCCAAAAAAAGTAATCTTTTTTACTAAATCTGAAAACAATGTTAATTAATATTGTTTTCAAAATACTTAGTTTTTGTTTATGTGTTACATGTATGCTTTATTAGTTGTCTTTATTTAAATTTATAGTAAATAAATAATTTAAAATTTACAAAACAGATATAAAAGTAAGGGGTAGTTGAGGATGAGTTTTTCTTTGTTTTGTTTATTAAAATTGTGAAATTTATAGACATTATTTTCTTGTATATCTCTATCCTTTGCTACTTAATTAAATATTTAATACTCGTAATTTTCGTATAATTTTATAGTTCTAAGTAAATTTATGTCAATCATTATTACTTTTATCACATACCCATTTTTTATACTCATTTTAATAAAAAATTTTAGTCACTTTTTGAAGTGAAAACTTCTTTAGCGGCGTTGGGCACTTTTTGCTTGGGGAAAAAGCATTGAATTCGCGACCGTTACCACTCGAGATATAGTATGTATTATATATATATATATATATATATATATATATATATGTATGTACGCAACGCGAATATACTACATAGCACTTCTTATTGGGAGAGGAAAAAGCATCAAACTCGCGACCGTCACCGCTCGAGATATAGTATGTATGTATATATATATATGATATTTGTGTTATATGTATATTAAATACCAAAGTCAGCAAAGTCATTAATGTTTTAAATTATTTTATCCTTATTCCTCCTCCTCTAATATTAGTACGGACAAAAAATATAAATTGGTCATAGAAGTTATCACTTCCAACGTGTGGTCTTAAGCACACTATTTATTTTTTCTTTTTTATAAAATTTAGTAATTTTTTTCACTTTTGTTTAGGCCTACATTACAAACTGTTACAAGCCTTGCTAAGGAATTATTATTTTTTGAGTTTTTAGCCTCTAACTCGGTTATCTTTTACTGGAAAAATAAAAAACCGTTTTGTTTGTTATTACAAAGTTACTTTTTTGTTTTTTAAATTTGTGTGTAAAGCTAGCAGTTTTGAAAATATTTTACATTACAAATTTTAAATGGCCACCATTTTTAAACTATACAATAGATCGTTCTGGTTTTTTGTTCAACCGTAAAAGGTTATGTAATAAATATGTACACAAAATTTGAGGTCAATATCTTTTCTCGTAAAAATACAAAATTGTTTATAATTCGAAAACTAAGCATTTCCTGATCTATGTTTATTGGAACTTTTTTTTCTTATTTTCACGTATAGAAAATAGCAGGCCTGCAGAATATGTCCAAACTCCCGAACGAGGTTCGGGGGAAATTGGGACTGAGCTGGGGAAATTTTGGCCGGGGAAAAACCCACCAAAAATAAGGAAAATACAATTATTTTGGGGAAAAATAGATAAGAAATGAATGGGTGCAAAGGTCAGCTTAATCAGTTTGTATGATACATATGCAAACACACCAACACACACACAAAGTGTGTTGTCTGCTCTCTGTTGCAAGTCGGACAGGGTTCCTATCTAATTTTCACTGCACAAAATATCGTACGGTGGAGCAGCGATACGACATTAATATTCACTGCACAAAATATCGTACAGCCGAGCCGCCGATACGATATTTTTGTGCCGGTTGATGAATGGCAGTTTCCTGATTCTTGACGGGCGTTCAAATACATTCGTTGGATATAAAAATAAATTATTATGATACCGGTATGCAAATTTTGATTAGTTTCATACAAATGATATTATTCAATTATTCAAGTGATTAGAATTAAATCATATTAAACCAAATTATACGATACTTATTGTATAGGTATTACCGATGTTTTTTCATTTTCTTTTACCGAAATTCGAAATCAGTCTTTATCAGTAAAATGCGTACAATGTGATGTGCGTACTCATTTATTACTTCGGCTTGCATTAAAATGCCGAAGTATTGAAATGATGCGAAGATTTTTTGTGTCAGTTTTCCTGTATACACGGTATAAGCACTCACAGACGTCGTAGAAAACTTCTGTTGGTACCAAAATCTTCGTAATTTTATTGCGGAGAGTTAAAAAGCTTTAGAGCTTTCTAACATGAGGCGTAGCGCGTCAGGGTCTTATTTTTGGGTCAAAATTTTGAAAATATTGGGTCAAAATTATGAAAATACAGTGGGGCTATCGTTTATATGTTTTTGGGTAAAAAAAAACGATTTTGCGAGTTAAAAGTCGTAGCGCGTCTGAGTCATGTTTTTGGATCAACATTTTGAAAATTCAGTGTGGGGCATCGTTTTATATGTTTTTGTATACGGGAAACCCGATTTTTGACATTTAAAATGTCGTAACGCATCAGGATCACGTTTTTACATCAACATTTTGAAAATTCAGTGTGGGGTATCGTTTTATATGTTTTTGGGTACGGGAAAACCGATGTTGACAGTTAAAAAGTCGTAGCGCGTCGGGGTCTCCTTTTTGGTTCAAAATTTTGAAAGTACAGTGTGGGGTAACGTTCTATATGTTTTTGGGTACGGGAAAACCGATTTTGACAGTTAAAAAGTCGTAGCGACTCGGGATCACGTTTTTGGATCAACATTTTGAAAATTCAGTATGGGGTATCGTTTTATAGGTTTTTGGGTACGGGAGAACCGATTTTTGACATTTTAAAGTCATAGCGCTACGGGATCATGTTTTTGAATCAAAATTCAGTGTGGGGTATTATTTTGTATGTTTTTGGGTACGGGAAAACCAATTTTGACAGTTAAAAAGTCGTTGCGCATAGGGATCATGTTTTTGACTCAAAATTCATTGTGGGGTATCGTTTTAAATGTTTTTGGGTACGGGAAACCCGATTTTGACAGTTAAAAAGTCGTAGCGCGTCGGGATCACGTTTTTTGATCAACATTTTGAAAATACAGTGTGGGATAACGTTTTATATGTTTTTGGGTACGGGTAAACCGATGTTGACAGTTAAAAGTCGTAGCGTGTCGGGATCACTTATTTTTTAACTAAATGTAACAAATGAAAAGTAATTGTTAAGTTTAATTTTCTTTCAATTCGTATTATCTGTCGGACGATTTTCAGTAGTGACTGTGATTCAGTAGGTAGGTAATTCGGTAATTGAATTGGAACTAATTAAACATAACATTTAACTTGGTTTTTACCACTTAAGTATTAGGCCCGTGTTACACTGTAAAATATTTTATAAACTATGTTTTATAAAAGATGGTATCCACCTGTTATAAAAGATTTGAAAAGTGATTCTCTTTTATAAAACATTTTGGACTTGTACTAAAAGGTAAAAATGTATCTAACATTTAAAAAAAGGTAAAATGCCAACCTCTTAAATTTTATAAAAGAAATATATTATAAAAGATGGCCCATTACACTATCAAAGATCGTTGTCAAAGAACTTTTATAATACATATTTTATAGAATATTTTACAGTTTAATACGGGCCTTAGGCCTACTTTTAAACATACTAAAATAGCAATAATCAAGTCGTATTTTTTGTTTTAAACCTTTTGGGACCATCTGAAGATATTTCACTGTAGATATTTAATTTCACCGTAGTTAATTAAGTCAAAATAATGCTATTATTATTCTTTTGAAGATTTATATTGGAATTTATAATGAATATAATAAAAATTATTAAAACATAAGGTCAATAAATATGTTGAAATAGATAAACAAACTGTGTTAATGTCTGGCACATCTGTAGCAAATTCCGATAAATTTTGGGGAAATTTTTAGTGAAAAAAAGTTTGTTCTTTGGAAATTTTGTGTGCTATAACATTTTCTGCACCCCTGGAAAATAGCATGTGTGAAGTTTGGGACAGTATTTTATATACACACTGTATAAATATTCACCTTTTCTTCAGGGTGAAATTTGTATTGCAGGTTAGTACAATGCAAAATTAACTTTTTTTATAGCAATTTGCAGGGGTTTACTGGTACCGAAATGCTGTTTCGGTACTGCTTAATGTTAATTTTTGTTTACGTTTTGTTTTAACATGGCACTAGACCATCCACTCATTCAATCACACTCATTCAACACTCGGTTCAGAATTTTACGTCCGCCAATCGAAAAACCTCAAGATATATCCCCACACTACAGACGTCTCCCACATTGTTCCTAGCTCGGAATCAAAATGGGACAACTTGGACCAGACATCCTTTTACCATCTTCGCGGCACATCTTTGATGTTTGGCGAGCGCTGCAAACGTCTGCAAATAAGAGACCGATGATTCAGAGTCGAGGCGGCCTAAAAGTTTAAAAACCAGCGGTGCTTAAATTTTTATATTATGAACTTTTTTGGCATGATCATTATTGTAATCTAAGTAAGACCAAACATGATATAATTTTGACCACATTTAGTGATTAATAATTATCGAATGACAGATTTAATTTTATGAATAATTAATTTTTTTTTAAATATCCCAAATGAGAGCACAACACGGAATAAATACAAACAATGGCTGTTCACTGACAAATGCCATCACAAATACAAGGTCGAAAGGTGCCCCGAAAGAGGAAAATATTTAAACGTAGGTACCTGAACACCGGCTGCATGCTACCCGGTACATGCTACCTCTCGCGAACTGTCAAAAACTGAAAAGTGGCTGGTCGCTTTGACGTTGACATTGTTTTGTTGTTTAGTTTTGTGACTTTTGAGTGTCTTTAGAATAATTAACTAACAGCTTCTGTGTTGTGTTCTGTATTGTGTTTGTCTGTGTTGCCTGTGTTTAATTGTTTTTGTATAAGAAAAATCATTTCTTGAATGCATAAAATGTGTTTAGGTTTACAGTCTTTTACCAAGGATTTAAATTTCTGATAAAGGCTATTGACTAAATAGTAGACATTTTGTCAAGTTTTTGCTTAAAATAGTTTGTGTTTCTAAAATTTGCTATGAGTTATATATAAGTACAAACATAGTTATATATAATACATGTTACTTTTCTTATAAAAGTAAGCATATTATCTGCACCCTTAAACTCACCAAGATACGTAAAGTAGGGGTTTTAGAAATGAAAATTTCAAACATTTTCCGGACCCTTGTTTCCTTGACCCTTGACGGTCAGTTCCGACAGTGTTCCGGTACTGGAAAAATTACGAGTAAACAAACTGGCTATACAAACTCGAAGATGAAAGATTTTGCTGTATCGCCATGGCATCTGAATTTGTATCTTATTTTTTTAACAACTGAACCGTGTTGGCTAAAAGTGAAATTATAAACCATAGATTGATCTTCAAAACCAACGAAAACAGAATAGATACGTCTTAAATCATTATAAAATTATGAAATGAAAGCCGTACCATTATAGCTTTCTTTATTTTATTTTTACGGAAAATATGAGAGCATTACTACTATGGCTTTAGCACTGCAAAGTTAATCAAGTATATTTCCTTTCTATAAAAGTTAAGTAATTATAATCCTAATCATTTGTTATAATCATATTTCACTAAATTGTAGTGTAGGAAATTAAAAAAAATTTCTCCATAAACAACTGTTAAATCAACTTCTTTTCTAGTAATTAATTCACTCGCCATTGTTTTATTAAATTACTGCATTTAATTAAGGAAACTTGTACTATTACAATAAATTAGGCAAACAGGTGACTTGCATATCATGATGGTCTAGCCTTGAATTATGTAGAGGTTCAGTTTGTGACCACAGTTCGTGTAGTGAAGTTTATTTATTGACCAGTGTGTTTCAAGTGAAGTCGAGTTAGTTTACCATCAAAAAAATTTTACATACTCAGGCTTATTAATTTGTGTTTGTCTTCCAGTCTATGAATTAGTTGTTTGTAGATCAAAATATTTTTGTGATTAGTTCTAAAAATAATAATTAGACGGATCCAAACAATTTTAAAAGCTTAATTTTCTTTAATAATTGTATGCGTGTACTGTAAATGTCTTCTCTTGAAAATTTTATTTGGTAAAAATAACCTGGTTATAGTTTTTAAAAATTATTTTCTATGCAATTTAAAAAATTTTGTTTTTAAATATTGAGTTATTTCTGCTTTTCGCGTTTAAACAGTTATTTCATTTAATTTACTAAAGCTGTTGATAGTTATATTGTTTGAAAAAGTCATATTCACCCTTTTAAGGCCAGGCAAAAAAAAAAAAAAAAATAACATTCAATCCTAAAAAGACCAGTGATTAAACATCACTTGTATGCCAAAAAGGTCAGGATGAAAATGGCAGTTTTGTCATGATGTTACAAACAAATTTGTAACTAATCTAAAATAACTAGTAGAGTTGTATTTTGTTTTACTTGTGACAATATACCGGTGTATGTGCTGTACATCTAATAAAAAAAATATATATATTTAATTTTTGGGTATTATTACGTTTTATTTTTTTTTATTTCATTTTGTTATTTTGTAATCAAATAAGTATAACTAAAAAATTATTATAGATTTTGTTTAGTTATTTTCTAATATACATGTATATTTTTTACACCTCGCGCAAAAAAATAAAAAATAATAAAAAAACGTGTTTACCTAAAAAAATACTGAAATTTTTCAAGAGAATATTTTAATTATTAGCTCTTTTACTTCAACAGAAAAATGTACGTTTGTTTCCTGAACAATGAATAGAGACTTAACTGTTGAAACACAACGCCGTTTATTACTCATATTGAATAAAACAAACACTAAACTATAAAAACCTACAAAAACAAATACTAAGACACTATAAACACAAAAATATAACCAAGTAAATACTACCACAAAAACGCAAACAATACACAACTGACCTTAGGTATTGGTTCTACAACGCCCAGTTGTCAAATCAAGGACTACTTGATTTCGCAAATAAGCAGCAAATTTAGAGGAAATTAAAAAAATGTTAATCTTGATTTGATCACTAGTACAAACAAATTGATTGTTTCCCTTTCGCTACAAGCAAATTTTAAATAAACTTGTAAACAATAAGTGTGTAATACACTAACAGAATAACAGGCCAGTATATTGGCTCAAAGTCATTTTGGCATTGTATTTGTTGAGCCAATATTTCAGATCTCGGCCGATTTCAGAACTATTTTTGTAAGCCAATAAAATGTGTCACAAAAAATCTTAGCGGCGTACAGGATTTAATTGTTACCCGAGCTCCAATTCAATCCGATGGCCAACCATATGTTCTTCCATGTGTGGTGCCTAGACTTGATAACCAGACTTGCCTAGTTTAATAACGGTTTAAATAGCACGAAAGAACACTAATTAAAAAAATTGTACATGTGTAGGAATACTTACTTTTGACCATTTTCTTTTGCTTAGTTTTTGGTATTTTATGAAAAATTCATACAATCCTGTAAATGTTTGTAAAAGAAATATTATAATTAAAATGTTTTATAAAACATTTATTTTTCATTTCACAATCAAAAAGGTTATAGTGTAAGATCTTTGACAAATATTTTTTACAGAGTAACTATGGCAGAACAAGACTAACCATACAAAGTTTATAATAGCTCTAGGTATAGGTTAGGTATTCATGCTTTTATCAGTTGACTATTTACACGTTCACCCAATATTTAGAAATCGAAACCATAATATCGTAGAACTCATGTTCGCTGTAGACTGTTTCGGACATTGTGTTGAGGCATAAGTTTTTCAGAATGGTTAATACCGCCAGTAATTTTCTAATGACGCAAAACTTTATGAAAAATTTCGACTACAAACAGTTTTTAGAATCCAACAGCGATGTTTTGAGAAGGTTTATTGTTTTTCAGGTAATTAATTTTTACTATGATTTTTAGCGTTAAGTACCCTATGTTCTTTAAGGTTTTTTAGAGTTTGTTTTTGGAATTCGTTAAACAGTCTCTTATTTGTAGATTGCCAATACACTAGATTGGAGTTTTTTTATACTTGATTTTGGCTATTATTTTGTACAATTAAGACTATTTTGTATGTGGTTTTCTTATTTACTGACAGCCATTAAGCATTAATTCATGAAATGCAATAAATAGAACTAAACAATTCTACTTTTATTCCTAAAAAAGCTTAAGTAGGTAACAGGAAACGTGATTATATAAAATAGATATAGTAAAGACAAACAATTCACAAAATTAAAATGTTTAGATTCATATATTTTTAATGACAGGGTTCATAGGCCTACGCGTCCTGGAAAACCTGGAATTTCACCTGTTGTCCTGGAGAACCTGGAAAACCTGGAATTGTCCTTGAATTTTCTGTGATGTCCTTTAAAATTAGGTTTCTGTCCTGGAATTTTGCCCTCTATTCCAAAATATTGATTTCATTTCTAAATTTTATTTACTGATCTGAGTATGTATACCATGCATGCATGTAACTAGTTTTGACCGTTCAAACCTAATAACAATTTAAGATGAGAGAATGCAGGTTGTTGAAAATTCATACTATAGTAATTTTGAAATTTAATAGTTATACTTTCTCCACCAATGGAAAAAATCTTACCGTTAAATTTTAAACATATATGGGAAGATGATTGGGCGTACAATAGAATCAAAGAAGCTGGTTTTTCAAAATATTACAAGTTGTTCAAGTTTTTCTATAAAAGAAACAATCAACAGTTGAGACAATTTTTGACAAATTAACTTAATTAGATTCTGTTGTTGTGATGGTGTCTATTTTGTAATGTTTAGGTTATCTCAACATGTTAGTTGACATCCTAAAGATTACACAAATTTCCTCTTTTGTTTAGTAATTCAATAATTTAAATTGTTTTCAATCAAAATGTATTTATACAATTGGCCAAACCCCATCCAGGAAACAATGTTTCAATGACTCAATTTCATATATTCTTTAGTTAACTCTCACTTCACGTATTTCAACTATGCAATTATTTAAAATATAAATTACAGTTCATCAGTAATATCAGTCCTTGACAATTCTGTAAAATAATTTTCTTAGGTTCCAAAATCAGTGTTATTTACTATTTTTTTTTTAATGGTTTTGTTCTCATGCGGCCTATTTTGGTTGGGGACATTAAAAGAAAACATTGTTTGATTTTAATCTCATCACTTTTATGACATGTATTTTTCGTTCAGGAGCTGTATCTAAAAAAAATACTACTTAACGTAGAATTGTGTGGTTTAAGTGTCCTGGAAAATCAAGATCTTGTCCTGGAATTGTACTGGAAATGTCCTGGAAATTCTTTTTGAAAAACCTGTATGAACCCTGAATGAACAACAAGGGTGATCCATCTTAAAATGAATCTCTAATGTCCTTTGTTTTTTAGTTTTCTCTTCTTTATTTGTTTTTTTGTATAGTCATTTAGAATAATGTGGAGTTCATTTTAAACGAACTGCTGCATTCAGAAAATTTAACAATCATATTTGAGGCATCAGCTGTTTGATTCCACATGATTTTATTTTATTTATCCACGTCATCTTCATCAGAGTCAACATTTTTATCGGCTGTTGGATAGATCACACCCTAGATGATGGCCATATTTGTTGAAAAATTCCTCTGTCAGCTCATTTTGACCAACACAAAAACACTGATTACAATTAACTGTTGAAACTGAACGTGAAACTTCTGAACCGATGCCTACCATTCACATCTACCCATAGCATACGAATTTGTTCAAGGTGGTAATGCTTGTTTTGTGACAAGAATTTAAACAAAAATTCGTAGAAGTCGTGCCAGATTATCAAGCGTGCCGGATCATGGGATGTCAAAAAAATGCAAAAACATGTCAAAAATCATGATTTTTTGCGGTTTTTTGCTTTTAACTCGAAAAGTATCAACTTTTCGTAAATAACTTTCCTATTAAAAAAGAATGTACATTAAATTTACTACAAATTTCATTCAATAAGTAATTTTCTCCGACGAACCGTTCGGGCTCAAGCGCTAATTGAAAATTGGCGTATTTCGTCTGTCTCCCCAAAAACCCACATTTTCCACTCCAAAACTTTAATTTAACATATTAAATGTTGTCAATTAGTGAATTCCTTCCTCTTCTCTCCATATACCTTATTTAGATCGTATATGTGAAGGTGCAAATCTATTCTTTTTTTTTAATTAAATTAAAAAATGTTCAAGTTATATGAAGTCCGAAATTTTATAAATTTAGTTACACAAAGTTGAAATTACAAAGGAAATCTTGAAAACTTATTACATATTATTATATTGTTTTATATATTACATATTATGATTATATGAATATTAAATTATTATGTTAGCCATTGTCGTTTAGAGGGTCCTGGCCCATGTTCGGGTTGTTCTATCGTAGGTACTTGTTCACCTGGAAATGAAATAGGTGGTGCGAAAATAACAACTTTGATCCTATCTCAAGTAGAGATGAAAGTACGTTTTGTTGAAAATTCAAAAACTGGGGGTGCTGATCTCATGCAAATACAAAATGGTGATTTGAAAAACCCACAAGTTTAAAACTTACAATTACAAGTAATTTCTGGTTCACAATAAAAAAGGATTTATAATAACATTAGTTATACAAGTAAAATTTTCAATTTACAAATCAGCCGATTTGTCGAAACGACTGAGAAGCTGTGTTTTTAGGTTAGGCCTACATTTTAACATGCGGTAGTTTACGATTATAACCAGTAAAAATATAGGCCCATTTCTTTTTAACCCTCTGAATAGTAGAAAAAAGAGGAGTGTTATAAGTTTAACGTGTTTATCTGTCGGTGGCATCGTAGCCCCCAAATGGATAAACCGATTTTGATTTAGTTTTTTTTTATTTAAATTTATCTTGATCCAGGGTGCCCTTAGGAGCTATGATTAAAAAAAATCAGTTCAGCCGTTCGAGGTATTAATTTTTTTAATTTATCTGTTATTTACCATGTTTATTCCAGTTGAGTTGGTAAACCATCTATAACACAAATTTAAAATAGTTTAATTTATTTGTAACCAGTCTAGTAAAATGCGTTTTTATTTTGTTAAATTTTTTTCTTGTTTTCTTACAAATGTACTTAGGTTTAAGAATTCATTGTAATTAAGTAGATAAAGTAACTCATATTTCTTTTTACCATAACCACGTATCTGAAGAACGCATTAATTCTTTATAAAAAAATAATTTATGGAAAGAATGAATAAACCATACGTAAACCAATAAACTGCTTAGTTCACAATTTAAATTAATTATTACGAAACATATTGTAAGATTCGACATACATTCAACATCGTGTAAGTGTCTTTTTTCTGCCTCTTCGTCATCTATCTATGTCAATGCTGTTTCCGAGTTCTCGATGTTTTCACACAGCGCTTCGCACGTTGTTCAGATCGGGGAGCAATGGAGGCCTGCCTTCCTGCATCCACAATTGCGTTGGCAGCCTTTTTTACATTTACAAGAAATGTGTTGGAGTATCGAGTCCGGTGCAGGGTTTAAAGTGGTTGGCACTGGCGCGAGACCATTCCTTGTTTTTTCCACCCCTACTAGATCGAGTCTCTTCGTCGAGTGTGGTTTGACTTGATTACCACTGCTGCACTTGAAAGTAAATTCTCAATGAATGTTGTCGTGCTGCATCTTCAGTGGGGGGTAGTGAGGCAATGTTGGTTTTATTTTTGTACTATGAAGATACATATTGCCTGTATCTCAAATCGTTCAGGCTAGTCTCATGTCTTTTCCCATAGGAAGCCATGAGAAACACGTTTCCAGCTTCGGCAATCTCGTCCTGGTGTGCATGAGTGTCTTTGAAAGCATCAATAACTGGTTGCAAGTTATCGTTCTTCCGCAGGACTTTGAAAAGTTTCAGTTTCCCCTGATTAAATAAAGCAGAAGCGATGTCACGACCACTGATCGTGTGCAGGAACAATATATGGTCTGATTGGGTTTTGTCGGCGGTAAGATGACGATTGTAGAGTGTTTGAGACACTTTTCCTCTTACCGATTTCAAAAAGAAAACATTCTGTATATCAGGGCTACAGAGGTCAATCAAAATTACCAAAAGGTCACTGTCTTGCCCCACCACTGTCACATATTCATTTGACGGGGCCAACAAAAGAGCAGATGTGATAATTAATTAGGATATCAGCGTTCTCCACAGCTTGCTGTGAATAAATTTTTTGGTCATAATATAAATATCAACCGGCTCTTGTTTTTGAAGTTTGCAAGGAAATTCTCCTGCGAGACAGAGGGCACCATCGATTCTGTAAACGATATTGCAGCAGATTGTTTTCTTTGCGCTCTTCTCAATCGTTCTAGTCGTTTGGTGCTTTCACAATCTTTATCAGGGTAGCCATCGAAAATTACTACTGCATTTAATTTGTAGTTTGCCTTCACATATGATACATAGTTGCAGTACATTTCTGAATAAGTCTGGGTGTGGGTGCCATTTGACCCAGTGTAACAAAAACCCTTCGTCGATGACATATTTTGCATCTTTCAAGTCCGAATGTTCGGTCGGTGCAAACGCCTTGTACAAGTACTTGGCCTTGGCTCGTGTGTGAAGGAATCGAATGGAAAGAAAAGGGGCTTTTAAACCAGACGAGCAGTTATAAAATCATTTGGGGAGGCCGGGAGTTAATAAATAAAATCAAAAGACGATAAAGACGGAATTATATTTGCAAGCAAAAAATCTAATATAATGTGGTTTTGAAAAGGTTTTTATTTCCACGTTTTTATTAACTTGCTTTCTTGTCTGTTCAGTACATCTTTTGCAATTGATTTTAAACTAACTTCCCGATGAGCTAGAAACTTGAAACTTTAAACATAACTCTGGATGTCAATGCAATTTTAACTCGCATTCTTGTCTGTCTGTCTGTTTGTTTGTATATTCGATTTTAAACTAAGTTCTCAATGAGCTATAGATTTGGTACTTTAAATAAAAACTCCCAACTGAAGACTAAAAAGCATAAAATATTATTGAATTAAAAATAATTTAATATACAAAGTTTTTAAAACTGACTAAAAGTATACAATAATTTCTCCTAGCAGTGCAGATTTATACAGATTTAGTCTGTTTTAAAAACGTAGTATATTAAATTTGTTTTTTAGTTTATATTATATTGTTTTATTACTTTAGATGACATACTAATTGAAACCAGTCATATTGTATTCAGCTTAAAATTAGGAGGAATTCACTAAATGTCAGCCTTTATTAATAAATTAGAGCTTTAGAGTGGAAAAGCGGGTTTTTGCGGAGGCAGCCGAAATACGCCAATTTTCAACTGGCGCTTGAGCCCGAAAGGTTCGTCGGAGAAAATAACTTATGGAATGAAATTTGTAGTACATTTTATGTACATTCTTTTTTAATAGGAAAGTTATTTACGAAAAGTTGATAGTTTTCGAGTTAAAAGCAAAAAACCGCAAAAACTCATGATTTTTTACATGTTTTTTTTTTTTTTTCAATGATGCGTCACAAAATTTTGTAGGCAAACCTCAGATTCGGATTCAGCACCCCAAAAAACAAATAGAAAGGAATAAATCAAAACTACCCCAAAACTTTCCCGCCAGGGGCTCTTTTAAGCACAAATTGACTGTACTAAAAAGTCAAAATTTATTGTTATTTTTGTTTATTAAAAATACTTAAAAACTCTGCCTGATAGTTTTGTATTGTGTATACCTAGCCTATGTGCTATCCTTAAAGTCACTGAGGATGTCACTTGCTGTTAAATTCAATAACAAGCATTCATCTCTATTGGTTGGGCTAATTGTTTTACGGAGCACACTGCCTTATGGCACTGTATGACTTGCGTAAGTGAGGGCTTGTGTTACGTTGTTTTAAATTTAGTGAAACAGAGTGGATTTAATGATCGTGTTGTGGAGTTATTGATTTTAGTACCGTTCCTGTTAACTCTTTAATAGTTAGTGTTTATTTTATTATTTAATCTGTAAGAAACTCTTGCTCTTTCAAGACAATATTTATGGCCTAGAAATGCATTAAAAAACTATTTCATTGAGTTTATATATTTTGTAATTTCTCAGACCCATTGTTGTTAAATTCTCAGTAATGTTCTTCTTATGACCCCTCCCAAAATGAAATCTGTATCTGCCCCTTAAATAACTTTAAAATTGTGAAAACCTATTCTTCGTAAAGAGTGAGTGAACATTTTTTACATTTGAATTTCCTTTCTAATTTAATTTGTAATCAAGCTACAGAAAGTGAAATTGAAAAATATCTTTTGACCGTTCAGTAATGCTATGGTACGTGATATTAGTTTTAATGAAATAACTTTTTTTGTGTTGTAATTGTAGGCCTACATATGTGCAGACCTATTTTTTTCATAGTGAATATTTTTTATATTTGACTATTCTTTCTAATTTAATTTCTATTCAAGCTTTGGAAGTGAAAGTGAAATATACCTTTTTATGAAATAAAAAATTTCTCATTTGTCAAAGAATAACATTTTATGGATACAGATTCTTGTTTTAGACTCCTTTCGCACCGAAGATGCAAGTCGCAAGATGTATGCATCCAGGATGCAGGATGCATGCATCATAAACACCAGACTATGTAATTGAACGAGAGGTTTCACACCGAAGATGCATGTGCATCTAGCATCCTGGATGCAAGGCGCACTTGCCTCTTGAGAACCAGCCGGCTGGAGATGTCAGTGTGCATCTTTGTTGTGCTGGTCGCATACTCGCCCCTCTCTTGGAAATCTGACTCCCCCGACTCTTAGAAATATGTGATTCTCACCGTTGCATGTTTTGCTTGATACGCACAGTTTCTTTTCAGTTTCATTTCACAACTTGCTCAATTGAGAAGTTGTGTTCCAAGTACGACACTTCCATCCACCCTTCAATTATGTTACCCGACACGGATAACTTCAACGTTTGTTAAAGCAGTTGAAGACTATCCTGCAATAAAAGCTACTACAAGTAAAGAGTACTCAAACAGGGATGACCAAGAGAAATCATGGAAGGCCCTGGCATAAAATTTCGAATCAAATGATTCCTTCTTTGTCTTCTTCTGACTGCACAAGCCAGAATTATATTTTCGTCGTCTGAAGAGTCGGATGATTGATTATTCATCTTTCAAACTCATATTCTAAACTAAACAGAGATATTGGATATAGTCAGAAGGTGCAAGTGGCACGTGCATCTTTGGTGTGAAAGCCCTTTCATCAAGATGCAAGAAGCACATGCATCCTGCATCCACGATGAATGCATCTTGCGTCTTGCATCTTCGATGTGAAAGGGACCTTAGTTATAATATTATCATGTTCTATAGTTAATTCCGAAAAAAATGTATGTAAAACATTATGATTTATTTATATGATATATTTTTTATGATTTTTTAAAGCGACAGCTGCACAAAGTGCTAAAATCATGTCATTCTGGAAGTTAAGCTATTCATTCTCGCGTTAAAAAATTAAACTAAAAAGTAAAACTTAATTTGAAGATAGAAGAAATTATTTGGTAATTTGATAATAATGCACTACCAGTTTTACTTTCTCACTATACTTACTATAGTATAGAGAAAGTATAGTGATCGCAAACAAAATCGATGTCGAGATTTTTGTGGAAATATCCGTTTTGGGACCCCCTGAGTCCAAAAAAGTAGTTTTTACAAAATGTCTGTATGTATACAAAGCTAGAGCGAAAACTATTCGATCGATTTCAAACAAATTTGCACCAAACATGTCAAGTAGGCCTGAATTGATGCACGAAAAACGGTTTTGAAAAACAATCCCCTTTTTGGAAAAAAACCCCCAAAAAATCTGTTATTATTTTTTTATAAAAAAACGGCTTGACGATTGCGATAAAATTTGGCTAGTAATAATAATAATAATAATAACTGATTTTTGGAGGTTTTTGGGCCATAAAGGGGGTTGATTTTCAAAACCTTTTTTCGTGCATCTATACTGGCCTAATTGACGTGTTTTGTGCAAATTTGTTTGAAATCGATCGAATAGTTTTCTCTCTACATAATAATAATAATAATATTTATTAGTTAATTTCCTACTTTAATAAATCACCTCTCCTACCCCACCTACAATTATGATGTCGCAGTGAATCTGTTTAATAATTTAAATATGTTTGTGAGAAAGTAGCCTATGTGCCAGTTACTGGTATTGTTTATTCTTTTACTTATAAAAAGTAAATATAAGGTTATTTAGCTTTCATTACTACTAGACTACTTATAATAAAATTCCATAGCATGTCTAAAAAAAAAAAAACTAGTGAGGCACACTCTAATAAATTTTTGTAAATAAACTTTATAAATGTATATAGTTTAAGTGTATTACTATCACATTTTGACTGAAACTCCTGAACTTGCAATGCTGTTTATGGTACTTAAATAACAGATAAATTAAAAAATGTTTAAATAGATTTTCTTGAATCATAGCTAAGAACACTCTCAATCAAGGCACCATTAAAAAAAAAACTATATCAAAATCGGTTCATTTGTTTTGGAGCTACGATGCCACAGACTCACAGATACACACGTTAAACTTATAACACCCCTCTCTTTGTCGGAGGTTAAATATATTCATTTTACATCATTGAATTTCTCATATTTAGGATGCTTTAACTGAAAGGAAAACACAACCCTTACATCTTATTTGTAACATTAACCAAATTTTATATTTGAACATTGTATTATCAGTATCCAAGTCACAAATTAAAGTAAAAATTATATATTTACCTCTGTATATCCTTTGTATATCCGTCGTATGACTTCGTATTTATGTTCTGGCTATGCGTTTCGGAATCTATGTTCCATCATCGGGCTTCTCTGATGGTCAGGTCGTCTTGAATTACATCAAAAATACCTCACACACACACAAACACACATAATATTCAACAAAAATATGTTTAAGTAGTTGGTCAACCTTCTAACAATGCGCACCGCGGCAACATATTTTTGTTGAATATTATGTGTGCTTGTGTTTGTGAAGTGTTTTTAATGTAATTCAAGACGACCTGACCAATAGAGAAGCCCGATGATGGAACATAGATTCCGAAACGCGTAGCCAGAATATAAATACGAAGTCATACGATGGATATACAAAGGTAAATATTTCTTACAAATTATATATTTTTTCCTTCTTGTCGACTTGTGGTTACTAATTGTAAAAATTGTGTTTCAGAATAACCTCAAGAATGGAGTATTCCCGGCAGTTCTCCATAGCTTGTGGGTTATCATGGCTGTGGTGGTGATTTATCACTTTGCAGGCTACACAATACCTTTCGGAATCTTTGAGTTTGTTTTGGGATTCCTGCCAGAGTATGTATATATTGGATTTAAACTATTTGGAGTTCATTTTGAATACAGTGAATTGTCAATTTAGCAGACTAAGTGGCGGCACGCGATGTCCGTTATTATGAAGTCCGTTGAACCGGAAAACATTTAAGTACGACATAAATTTTTCACTTGTATCTCTCCCCATTTTTTATTTAAGGAGAAGACGAACACTAATAAATGGTTTCTTGGTCTTCTTAAGTTTGCAGTCTTCAAGTGCTTATTGTGCTCCCACATGCAGGATGTTAAGGCTCAACAGACCCAGCCACCATCTAGAATTTCAACTCGTATAAGAGCAATGTCATTAAATGCGTAACAACATTACTGGAGTAATAATGATCAAAAACTATTCTGAATATGTCATTTTTATGGTTAGGACAGTCCGAATGTGGATATCATTTATTTTTTAAATTTGTTCAAAATCAAAGTTTACGATTTTTATTCTCATTCAATAATGCAAGTATTAAAAATGTAAAAAGCTCACCTCATTTGAAGTTTAATTACCTTCCTAATAGAAGTAATTTCAATAAATTTGGACAATTTATCAGGAAAAAAAATCTGCTTTTTGAGTTCCTACTCGAGTGTTTAGCTTGCATTCTGATGGTTGTCACATCAACTTGTTGCTCGTGGAGGAATACCAGGAAAAAAAATCACTGTTAATCTTGAATGTGTTAGAGAAAGTTATATTTAATAACACATACTCACATTCATTGTCATGCCTGCAAATTTCAGTATGTTTACAGTCAAGGCCTCCGCTTTTATGAAGTTGTCCTATATTTGCTAGCGGAAGAATGAAACACAGACTAACTCAATGCTAGTAGTGTACAGCTCTGCCACTTGGAGAGCTGTCAACTAAGAAATATTTGTTCAATCTTGCCCAACCTTAAACCTCTAGTTACTCCTGTCAAGGTTCATAAGCTCAAGGAGCCTAAGGATCCGTTTAACGAGGTTATCCTGGGGGATGTATTGTGCTTTGTGTTGCCTTTCAAAGGTTTCATTACTGTCCTGTTCGAGCCTTTCAACTCATAGATCAGGTGTTATGCGGTTTCCTCCTGGGTTTGGGGTCTCCTGTGAAAATGCCAATAAATGGTTTAATATTTCACTTGTTTCTCAAGCTGCACAGTCAGACAGCCAAGGTCATTCATGATTCCAAATGTCAAACCCAAATCCGGTTCCTGGTTTGAAAAGTACGGAAACAAATATTTCTGGACTACTCTCATTGGTAATTTGTCACATTGTTCAGTAAATAAGCTTGTCCAGTTTTTTTACTGGCATTATTTTTGTTAGGTTTACAGAGTTTTATGAACAATTACATAATTAAAACAACACCATTCAAAAACAATATAATTTTTGTTTCACACACTAAAAATACATTTACTGTAACATAATATACAGGAATTAAAAAATTTGAACAATTCTGTTTAATAAAAAGTAGGCCTTTAGCAAAACAACTTGATAGGCTTACACTTGATTTAATTATATTAGAAAAAAAATAAGATAAGAGTTCACACTAAAACACGTTAACAATATAAGGCAGTTCAATTGGGAGTGAAATAAGTGACTGAAGTAGGCGTGTACTGCATAGTCAACCATCGCGCACTTGCCAGCACTGTCATCATGGCAACGCAAAGTTTTTTTGAAGAGTGAAGCACGATAGCTGAAAATACTAGTCTGATAAATAGAGGTCGGTTAAATCGAGCATTCGCTGTATTTACTCAAGACTAGCTAATAAGTTGATTTAAAATTTGATAGAGAAAATATAAAATATGTATACAATGACGACTATTTTACTTTCTTTCTATACTACAGTGTAGAGAAAGTATAGTGATCGCAAAAAAATTGATGTTGAGATTTTTGTGGAAATATTTGTTTTGGGACCCCCTGAGTCCAAAAAAGTGCTTTTTACAAAATGTCTGTCTGTATGTATTCAAAGCTAGAGAGAAAACTATTTGATTGATTTCGAACAAATTTGCACCAAACATGTCAATTAGACCTGTATAGATGCGTGAAAAAAGGTTTTGAAAATTTTTGTAAAACAACCCCCTTTTTGGCCAAAAAGTCAGTTATTATTTTTTTATAAAAAAAACGGCTTAAACTATTTTGATAAAATTTTGCCTATTTGTAGCCCTTAATCCTACCATATGCAAAAACAGCATCTTTTAAAAAATTCTCGTTTAGCTAATAATAACAGATTTTTTGTGGTTTTTTGGCAAAAAAATTAGTTGTTTCTCAAAAATTTTCATAATTCTTTATCGTGCATGTATACACAGGCCTAATTGACATATTTGATACAAATTTTTTTTGTAATCGATCAAATAGTTTTCTCTCTAGCTAATAATAATAATAATATTTATTAGTTACCGTACTCTCTTACTTTAATGTATCCCATCTAATACCTTAATACAATTATGAAGTCACAGTGAATCTGTTTAATAATTTAAATATGTTTGTGAGAAAGTATGTGCCAGTTTCTAGTACCGTTTATTTACGTTTTAAAATAAAAAATTTGCAAAATCATTTTTACTTTCTCACTATACTATAGTATAGAGAAAGTATAGTGATCGCTAAAAAAATCGATGTTGAGATTTTTGTCGAAATATCCATTTTGGGACCCTTTGAGTAAAAAAAAGTGGTTTTTACAAAATGTTATTTCTTTATTAAAAAATGGCACATACGATTTTGATAAAATTTTTCTTATTTGTAACCCTTAATGTACCTTACCATATGCAAAAACAGCATCTTTCAAGAAATTCTCATTTAGCTAATAATAATAACAGATTTTTGGGGGTATTGACCAAAAAATTAGTTGTTTTTCAAAATTTTTCAAATCTTTTATCGTGCATGTATACAGGTCTAATTGACATGTTTGGTGCAAATTTGTTCGTAATCGATCAAATAATTTTCTCTCTAGCTATAATAATAATATTTATTAGTTACTCTCCTACTTTAATGTATCCCATCTCCTACTTTAATACAATTATGAAGTCACAGTGAATCTGTTTAATAAATATGTTTGTGAGAAAGTATGTGCCAGTTTCTGGTACCGTTTATTTATTGAGCGTCTATGACTCCTTAAAAGTTGTGTACTTTTATCTTCAGTAGTTGTTGCTCTACTTTGGTTATGTTAGTCAGGACAATGCCACAATATATAGATTGAATGTGTAGTTCTCATTTCTCTCCTGATGATTCATGATTGAAGAACTTATACTGTTTTTTCATATTTAACCTTTGACTGTTTAGGAAGTGACTACATTTTGCCAATTTAGTAGGCTAAACTTTGACGACGTATCGGTTTCAGAAATTCATTATTTTCTCTATTGGAGAAAACTTGACTATTACAACTTCACTAGTACAATACTGGTATTTTATACTGTAGGTCCGGCATATTGAGGTAAAATGAATAAACAAAAATTTGTTGTTATGATCATTGTTCAAGCAAATGTTATTAGTGTCTATCAACTGTTTTGCAAACAGTTTTGGGTTAAACAATACATACATTTAAAAGCAGTGGTAGGAAAATATTTTTATTAAAAGCATTAAAGTTGTTTTACCGTATCAAGAATAATATTTTCACACTCAGTAAGTTAATTATCAGTGAAAATCAGAAAGTGGTAACACCGATAAGAATATTTCTGTTACGCAAGGTTTTACTGATTAGATAAATACAGATACTGTGCAAGATAAATACAGTAGCATAACTAGACTAATTAATTCTAAACAAGTTTAACCAAACTAATTAGGTGTTTAATTAGTTGTTAAACAAAACAAATAGGTTATGCTGACATGAGTAAGTGTGTTTGGAGTTGAGTTGGCTGATAAGTGTAACTTAAAGTAAACAAATATAACACTTAACAGTCTGAAGGACGTAGTATTTTCAGATTGATACAAAAAATTAAAATAGCCTTGCTTAGACTGTCTCAGTGTGTACTAAGTTTTGACCATATCGGATGTAAAATGCGTTCTTTAGAATATAATAGAAAATACTTTATTTTGGGCGAAGTTAGGACCATCAGATCCTCTTTTACACCTAACCCATAATTATACAATTACAATTTTTAAACATATTGACATAATTAACTTAAGCCTAAAACAAAACACAAATACACAATAAAGACAAAGAAATATCTATATAAAATCACAAGAATTAAAAAAGAAAAATCCTAAGCTAATATAGTTTCTTAAACCTTACAAAATAAAATAACCTCATTAGAGTGTGAATACATATATAAATATATATATGTAGCCTACAGGGTGAATTAGATCACCCGTGCACAGTGGAACCAAATGAGCTACAGTCTTCGTTGTAACTTAAATCCCCCTATTTCAACCCTAGAGAATTCAGTAAAAATATTTTCAAATCTCAAAAATGCCTCAAAAGTGCTTTTTTTTTGGGGGGGGGGTCCTATTTGGAAAATGTTCAAATGGAAAGGTAGGTCGAGTGATTCCTCATTTTAAAGGTCTCTGTTCACTGATCATTTTGGAAAATAAGTACTGTGTATGTAGGCCTACAGAGTGTTCCAAAACGTCAAAAAATAGTGTTTTACAGTTAGTTTTATTGATACCACGCCTACATAAGCTACATTTTTATCATAGATTCACGAGAAGATGCCCTTTCCAAAAATGTGCTTAAGTTGTCCCTTATTCAAAATATTTCACATTTTAAAAATACATATAATTTTTGGGGAAATACTGATTAAAACTCAAAAACTCCGAATAGTAACGTTAGTCATGAAGCACATCATTGAAAAGGTCTTTCAAAAACACACATTTGTATTTAAAGTTTGAATTTATCTCTAACCGTTTCAAAATGGTGCCTGGGAAACTTATTTTCCAACACTTTTTATGACCTATTACTCAATGACTTTTGCCAATTTTTGGGTAGGGTGGTAGGTGTGTGTTGACACCAGTATACTTAATAGACAAATTATACTTTTTATAAAATAATTTTTAAAATTTATTTTAATTTTTGAATGGAACAGTAAGTTATAAAGAAGTAACAAACGTGTTTTGTGCTATGAAAGGGAAGAATTGCCTTGTTCCCTTTAACCCTTTGGGTCCCAGGCAAAAAAATATGGTTGGTCGGAAAATATGTCATATGCAGTTTATTTTAAAATATGCTGAAAAATCCCAGACCAAAAAATGTGTTACGGTATAGGTTTGGTAAACAAATCATAAGTTGCCTTGTATTGAAGCTATTTTAATGTTTCTGTTATCAAAATGTTACAAATTAATTTGTCTATAAAACCTACTAATTTGTATGTTTCAATTTTATTTTTAAAAACACTTTTATGTGGTAAATTGTGTGTTTGTTTTTGTAAAATAAAAAAAATTAATTATAATATTTTTGAAAGAAAAACTAGAAATATTTTTACGGTGGGAAACATTACAAATTTAATTCTTATACTATTTTCAAAATGTGAACAAAATTTCAAGTCATTTGATTAAAAAATGATATCTGGTTTTATGTCGCACAATGAAAATGTAAAAATTAACATAGGCCTAACCTAACTAAACATTCTTAGAAAAGTGAGTTCATTTTATTAGTGAGTGTTTTTATTATTTCAAATTAAAAAGGTGCACTAAAGAATATTAAAAAATTGAAAAACAAATGTTAAATTTACCAGTAAACAAAACATAGACGAATGACAACTAAACTGCGCAGTTAGATTACGTAAGCTGACATCTTTTAATCGTTTTAAAAATGTCAATAAGCACTTCCAATGATTAAATTAAGGCTTATACTAGTAAATTATATTGTTTTGTACACAAAAATGTCCAAGGGATATGTAGAAAGTTATTTACATAATTATAAGTCTGAAATAATCTTGGTGACGATAGAACGGCGCTTGGGATTTTTTCTGTAACACTCAGGCAACGCTATATCGTCGCCGTGGGATTTTACGCATACTTTTCAGTCGACAATGATGACAATTGCAGTTAAAAAATAATTATAAAAACTAAAACAGTATGTCTATCTTTTGCACTCCTACAATAACCTACTATTTATCTTGCTTCGGAAGGTTTACAGATGCTCAAACTGCAGCCTATTGCTTTCTAAACAAAGTTCTAATCTGGAATTGAAGCTAAATACTGCTTTCAGTATTTCTTCACCACTAATTGAGTTCACTGCATCTCTAATTTGTTGCATATGTTTTCTCTCGTTGTTGGCCGTACTATATAAACTAAGTCCTTTAATCTACCCCACAAATAAAAATCCATACAAGTTAAATCAGGCGATCATGGTGGATAGTTTGTGGGACCACCCCTTCCAATCCATCTTCTGGGATATTGTTCGTCCAGATTTTGTCGCACATTTTGGCATAATGACCTGGTCGCCATCGTGCATAAACCACATATTTTTTATGGTCTGTTAAGGGAAGTCTATTAATAAATTAGGTAAATGATCAACCAGAAAGTAATTGTAAGTATCTCCATCTAAGTTAAAAAAAAAAAATGGACCAAGAATTTTGCTATCAACAATACTACACCATGTATTTAAAGACCAATATCTCTGATTGTCAATCTCTCGTATCCAGTGTGGATTTTCGAATGCCCAATACCTCATATTTTGGCGGTTCACTTCACCATTGCTCTGAAATGTAGCCTCATCACACCAAAGAATGTTACGGAAAAAGTTTTGATTTTGTTGTAATTGTTCTCTGGCCCATAAGCAAAAGTTCATTCGTTGAAGTTAATCATCTCCATGTAGTTCTTGATGAAGTGAAATCCTATATGAATGCATTTTATTGTCTTTAAGGATCCTCAACACTGAACTTTGACTAATGCCTGAATGGAGAGTTATCCTCCTGGAGGAGTCCTGGGGTTTAGTAGAAGGGTTGCCAATACCTCCGGTGCCCTATCTTTTCTTACAGTCCTAGCGACTGACCAGTCCTATCTTTTTTGCAGTCTTTGTTGTGATCAGGTTGGACTCGTCCTGTTTCACGCACACAATTTGGCGAGCTTTTGAAAGGACATATGCGAAGGATGTTCACGGTCTGGATAATGTTCTACATTCAGATTTGCAGCAGCTGTGCAATTCTGAATACATTCTCCTAACACCATAAGCATCTGGAATGTCTTCTCATTTGTGTGTACCATCTTACAGAAACACAATACTGTACTAACTTTTACTATGAACACAGGAAAAAACTGACTGACTGACTGATAATAGCAGACTGCAAGTTTACCTGCCCCAAACAGTACTCATTCATCCAAAATTAAACAAAGTAAGGAATAGAAATAATTTAAAACTCATTGTATTTGTATCCAAGTCACAAATTTGAATAAAAAGAATGATTTTTCTTTGCGCGTTTAAATGTGTTTGTGTTGTTTTGTATATGTATTTATTTTAATGTGCTAACGACCTCTTGTGCTAGAGCGAGAATCTGATGATGGAATAAAGTTCCGAAACAGGTCTTGTTCAAGTAAGTTAATTACTTTAAACAAATAATAAAGTCACACAGACGGAAAAAATAATTCTTTTTATTTTAATAGAAATAAGATCGTTATTGGGTACGGAACAAAGGTAATTCCAGTCCATATGCATTGAGATTGTTTAGTCATGAATATCATTATTTGCATGTCTTTAACCTAATATGATTGAGAACTTCAATTTGTATCTGCTTAAAGTGTAATTGAGTAACAGGCGATAAAGAGTGTTGGAAATAAGTTTCCCAGGCACCATTTTGAAACAGTTAAAGATAAATTCAAACTTTAAATACAATAAATGTTTGTTTTTGAATGACCTTTTCAATAACGTGCTTCATGACTAACGTTACTATTTGGAGTTTTTGAGTTTTAATCTGTTTTTTTCCCAAAATTGTATGTATTTTTAAAATTTGAAATTTTTTGAATAAAGAGCAACTTAAGCACATTTTTGGAAAATGTATCTTCTCATGAATCTAGGATACAAATTTGGTTTATGTAGGCTATGTTTTGTGGTAACAATAAAACTAACTGTAAAACACTATTTTTTTTATATTTTGGAACACGCTGTACATACTCATTAAGATAAGTTAAAACTTTTTTCCCAAAATGATCAGTGAACAGAGACCTTTAAATGAGGTTCACCTCGGCAAAAATTTCTGTGCGCGCGACCAGACCTGGTCGGTTCCAGGCGAGGGGATTGGCGGGGGTACCTTTGTGAAAACACCCGTGTCTTGCTACTACAGCGCAGCGAGGTAGAAACCATGGAGTGCTTCCCAAATAAGCAGAAAACGGTGGACGCATTGTCATTTACACGCTCCTGATCCTCTTACGAATAATAAAACTACAATTAAATTTATATATTTCTTTTCTGCATGAATTGCCGCATCCAACGGTATAAATAAATTTTAGTTTAAAATTATGCGTTATTTTTAATAATGAAAAAGATTAGAAAGTTGTAACAGCATGACATGAAAAAGTCAGTAAGCGCTGAAATTTTTTATTTTTGAGGTTGAAACAAACTTCCAGCGAGAAAGTTGTAGCTAATTTGTTGATCTTCAAAATTTATTCGAAAACATTTTCGATAGAACTTCTAGTTTGTTCAATAATCAGATGTAAACTACCGCTATGTTCAGTTCTACGCGCCCCGCCACGTCGACCGACCCGCGCTGTCGCGGACCACCACAAAATTAGCATGTATCGTATTACAAAATAAAATAAATAAGCTAGGGGTTGTAAAAAAAGTACTTTTTATGAATAATAACAATGATAATAATATATATAATACTTTTAAAGAAGAAATTTAAAGCAGCGGAAAGTTTAATAGCCAAGAAACATATTGTAATCATTTGTTTTGTATTGAATGGGATATATATTGTATAATTTTATATTACATGGTGTATCGAACTTTTCCTCCAATTTTATTTTTTATTTAAATATATCCCTTTTCCTACAAACTTAAAAAAAATACTAAGCTATGTTCGAGTTGACGTAAAGCCGCGGAAAGATTAATAATTATGAAACATATTTTATAGCGTTTAATTTGTTTGGTATTAAATGGGATTTATATTATATAGTTTTATATTAAATAAAAGCTGTGTTCAAGTTGACCTAATGCAAGTTGAAGTACATTCAATAGGCGATATAGGTCGAAGCAATCTTATAGTTTTAAAATTTAACAATAGCTCATATTTTCATCAATATATTATATGTTCTAATATATAAAACGAGTTTGGTATCATTTTTAATACCATTTTCAGTAGATTTCAAATATACATCTTAAAACGTTAATTTGTTATTCTGTTAAGAAAGTAAATAAATATAGAATATAGGCTTTGTAAAATGCGGAGAGCAACAGGCTATGTTTTTAGTGCCGCTAGTAGCGAACCGTCCGCGCGCACAGAAGTTTTGGCCGAGGAATATCACTTGACCTACCTTAACAATTGAAAATTTTACAAATACGACCCCAACCCCCCAAAAAAAGATTTTTTTGGGCACTTTTGAGATTTGAAAGTATTTTTACTGAATTCTCTAGGGTTGAACTAGGGGGGGTTTAAGTTCAAACGAAGACTGTAGCTCATTTGGTTCCGTCGCTATACACTGTGCACGGGTGATCTAATTCACCCTGTAATTATATATGTGTAAAATTTGTAATGACACCCCAAAACGTATTCTGAAGACCATGATCGGTGCTCATTGACTACTCCCTACCTAAGAGTTACTGCAATAACTCATCTTTCCTATGGAAATTCGCTAATAGTGGGTTGGAATCGAAGATTTGCTTCTTATTAAGTAATGTCCCATGTTCTGTTTTGAATGTCTTGTCAATGTTGTATTGTTCTGAGTTTCCCTTTTTGCATCTTATCTGTGTTTGGTTTGTATTATGTGTAGATTGTGTAGATGTTTACACTGTTTATTAATCATGAAATCTTTCATTTGTTTCAGTGAATCTGCGAAATGGCAGGGAGTTACGTGTTGTATACTGTCTCTAACTTTCTGGCTGTTGATCATATATTCTATCAGATATACTCTCAAGTTACTGCTTATGTACAAAGGTGAGACGCACTGTTTGTTGTTAGGTTTATTGCAGTTGGATTACAGTAGAATCATCCACTATCCGACTTTGCAATGTGAAAAACATCACATAATAAAAACTGATTACAATTGAAAATGTGTTTATAATACATTTTTGATGATATTGAAACCAAAGTTAATACAGAAATGCATAGGGTCAGTGTTATAAGGGAATTTGGGATGCTATTTATTAAAACTCAGCCTTCGATTACAATACTTTTATTGTTTTTTTTTTATTTTCACCAAGAACACATTTGAATAATAAACTACAGTACTGTATTTGTTTAGAATTTATATACGGTTCAACATGAATGGGTTACAAAAAAGAAAAAAAAAGAAAAAAGAAAAAAAAGATTTATTATGAATCTTACTATGAAGATTTATTGAATTTACTTTACCAAAATATTTTTTTAAAGTTTATTATGATGGCCGTTCGGACAGTAACCTCCGTTTTTTTATAAATAAAACACAGAAGTAGATTTTTATTATATACATCTTAAAACTACGACTTTCCTTTACTTTTCAACATAGTTCCATAAACATTTAAGCATTTTTATCATACCAATTAACTAACTTTGAAATTCCTTCTGCAAAAAATCTTCCACCTGTGCCTTGAGCCACCCGGTGCCCGCATCTTTAAGCTCTTCAACATCCTCAAATCTTTGGGACCCAAGCCATAGAGAGCATATGAGATTATAAAAATACTTGTTACCTTCTTGCTGGTTTTAATTTAATCTTCATTTCAACGCCTGAGGTTGTGTGAAGACATGAAGATCTCTTATCTGTTGTTAACGCCTGTGGCCATGTGAAAACATGAAGATCTGTTAAACCTCTTTGTGTGTCGATGGAATTTTCTTTTACTTTAAGTAAATCTAGACCATTCTAACGTTTTTTTTTTTAAACTTGCTGAATATACATAATATTCACTTTAATGGACTTCTGTCCAAAACTATAACAAGAGCAATTCACCTATGACCTTTGAGGATGAACGTGGAAGGAACTTACTTGCTAAAAAATTAATATCTTCTTTAGCGGAATTCAATTGACTGAAGTTCCGTTCTATGACTGCTTGATGATAGTACGCATCACAATTTGGTATGGTATTTATTTAGTTCTATGATCATAGAATGTCACTGTTCTTCAACGGGCACTATTCACTATTAGTCTATGGGGCAAGGTTCACTTTATTTTTCTGATTTGTCCCTCCCACTGTCTTAATGTACGATCTAGGTAACTAATCAATATTTTTTTATTTAGCTCTCATTTTAAAAATTAACAAAGCACAATTATAGGTCAGATTGGAAGCATATTCCTTTAATCAAATTGAAGGCGTTACAACGGTAAGACAACTATTTGCAGAAAAAGTCTTTGATCGTAATTTTTATAGAATCCGGATTTTCTACGCTCTGGATTTTTGACATTCAAATTATTGAAGCTCTATTGTTTTATTATAAGTTTTAATTTTTTGTTAAAATTTTAAAATAAATTATTTTATTGTTAAATATTTTAGCTAGGCCCATACTCTTTTAAATGCATGAATTATTTTTGATATTAATTCTTCAAAAAGTGCACATACGTAAATATAAGTTGTCACACCCAATAACTTTCACTGCTCCTGGTCTAACGAATAACATTAACCCTGAACGTGTGGCTAGCGCCTTCAAACACAGCATGGCCCAATAAATATCTAAGCAAGGTTAGCTCCTTTAAACACAAAAACACAAAGACATGCTTATATGATTCCATAGTTCACAAAACGTCCAATATAGTGCAGAGTGATGTTCTTTGAGTATGTTTAGACAAAATAAAAAATATAAGCAATGTCTGCGACATCTTATCGATATTTTTTCTGTCACCAAAGCAAATTAATATAATATTACAAGTGTTCTTAGCGCGGCTTACGCCTATAGACACAATTTGTTTTAATCCGCTATAACTTGTTTGTTTGTACTGTTGGCTGAGTGATATTCTTTCCGAAGTTTTAGTTTTGTATAAGTTCTTGTTATTTTTTTTTTATAAGGGCACTGTTTTATTTTTTTGTATAATATCAATGGCAAATACTGATGACTCCGAATTTGATTCTTTTGTAGCCAGGATGCTGAATACTTTTAATTCGTAAAACATATTTTTTTAATTAATTGAGTGTTTTTTTAAATTGGTGTACTGCATAACCCTAAGAATATAAATTTAAGAAGAACATTGAGAAAATAATATAAATTTTTAATTCTAAATGAGCGGTAGCCCATATTTTAGCTTAGTGCTTTAACATGTGAGGAAGTTTAGTGTAGTTTTATTGTTTGACATATTGTTGTGTAATGTTGCCAGGTTGGATGTACGAAGAGCGAGGGAAAGGTCGTCAGATATCTAAGAGGACCAAGTTATGGTTGTTAGCGGTAAAGATTTTATCAGGAAGCAGTCAACCTCTATTGTACAGCTACCAAGGATCTTTACCCAAGCTGCCTGTACCTTCTGTTCAGGATACTATGTCAAGGGTAATATTTTTGTTATTAAATGTTGAAACAAATGTCCATTTTCGCACAATTTGTCTGTTATCTCATTTGGGTGTAACAATGTTCTACAAGCAGACATAGGCTAATTAGGTTGAAATATTGTTGTTGTTTCAAAAGACCACTTAGGTCACTTCTCTCTTGCTTCTCTGCGTCCAATTCTTCGCAGACCAGAAGATGGTCCTTGGCCACAAAGAGTACAAATTCCAAATATAAGGATGTTAATCGTGTTGAGATGCTCTGCCAGGCAATCATGTAATATTTCAGTTCAATGGATTTTATCTTATTTATTAAAACTATAAGAATTAAAACATTTTGGTTTTAGGCTAATTTTGGATGTTTAGCCTATTTCAATACTCTGAAATAGGTCTCGATAATGGAGGAACTCCGAAACGCGTCGACAAACTTAAGTGAAAGTGTTACGTTAGGATTGGCAGAAAATTTTACTAAAACTTATTTCATGGATCCTAGCAGATATAATTTGTATAATAACTTTTAGACAATTACCAAGAAATTATGTTTTCAGTTTTTTCCTCAATAACTCGGTTTATCCTTTGACTTACAGAATCGACAAAAAAACAATTTTTTCTGTCATTTTCCAAAAAATATAATATTTTGTCTCTTGTACATTTTTTTTTGTAAAGTTAGCAGTTTTCAAGATATTCTATGCAACAAATTTGTAACGTTCCCCATTTTGAAAATTATAAACAAAAACTCTTGGTGTTAGGTACACTTGTAAATCGTAATGTACAAAATGTTTATGCCAAATTTGAACTCAATATCTTGTCTATTTCTGGAGTTACAGACAGTTTTTGTAAAAAAATTGAGGATTGCAATTAAACTAATTAGAAAAAAATTACTGAACATTTTTAATTTATTTTAATGTGTACAGTACCATCCTGTATAGCCTGCTAAGGTTTTTTTGTGACACTAGTAAACTGCTCAATCAATTTACGAACATTATTTTGCATTTTAGTGAGTCCGGGATAACTATGACAGAATTTCTGTGAGCTCTCTTTAAATAGAATACTTAATAATGTTTAATGTATAAAAATATTAATACAACCTTTCTAAATAGTTTACCTTATTTTGCAGTATCTAAGAAGTGTGAAACCATTGTTGGATGACGCACAATATAAACGTATGGAAAAACTTGCAGACGAATTCCAAAATGGCATCTCTGTGAAGCTTCAACGCTATCTTATTCTCAAATCATGGTATGGTATATTTTTTAAAACAATCTACATGGTTTGAAGGGTGCACCACTTCAATTTCAAGTTAATATCACTTTTTCTACAAAATTTATTCAAATTTTTTAAAATGTATTCATGTTTCATGCCCTGTATGCCATGCGGCTTTCTTAGCTGTTCACCCAGCTTTCGTTTGGCATTTCCTCTGTGTTAATGAATGTAAATGCATTAAAGAAACAGTTGTCCCACGACTGCTTTCTTTTTTTTTTCATTTTTTCATGATAAAATTTTTTGTAGCTTGTTAAAAGTCTAAAATAATTCGACCACGCAGCTGAACCGCTGACGGGAGTTGAGCAAATTTCTAAAATAAGGTTTGTAGGCCTATGTTTTAGGGTTTCAACCAACAATTTGGGAAATAGGTCTATTCACGACGGTGCTGAATAGCTGCAAAATGGTTCGCACGCCATTCCGTATATTGGGAGTATCTTCAACACACAAAGCATTGCGTGCTTCGTACGCCAATCCCACGGTGGAATCCACCACATGGCTTTGAACCGGGTACTTCTATGGTATTTTACATTTTGATCGATTTTGGAGGAACCAAGCGAAGCTATAAGGTCGCGTAAAAAACAAAATGTGCAGAATAACATCCTACATTTATATTTGTACAAAACACGCAAATTCATTCTAGTAGGAAAAATCTCAAAACATAGTTACTTCCGGTCAAAAACGTGCTTCCGGTTGGAGGATTTTTTTGGCGAACGAACTCCAACATGTGTACCAAATTTCAACCAAATCGGACTAAAATGTAGTATTAAATACTGGGAGTTTCCTATGAATTTTGTTTCTTATTCCGGGAACTGTACCAAAAAATACCTTTGCACAGGATTATAGTAAATTTAGTTGCTTTTCAAGTGATATAACTCACAAATTGTACTCGGGCTTAATGATTGGGAGAAATTGAGCAAAAAACTTGATTGGATAGTGAAAAAATCATTTATTGTGAAATTCCTATTAATTTTGTTCCTTGTTCCGAAAACTGTACCAAAAATACTTTTGCACAGGATTGTTAGTAGTAAATTTAACTTCCTTTCGAATGATATAGCTCTTAAATTTTACTCGGGCTTATGTGTGGGAAAAATCGTCCTTAATTCTTCATCAAAATTAATGATTCAAAGCATCATTTTAAAGCTTGTGCTCCCCGCTATTGACGAAAAGTAAAAATACTTTAAAATTAATGTTTTTGTTACAAAAATAGATTAAAAAAACTTTCTTATGAAAGTTCATTCGATTCCTAATGAAAGTTCATTTGATTCCTAATGAAAGGCGCCATCTATCAACAATCTATCTATCTGTTAGTTAGATTGTTTACATTTTATATGCAACTGTAATCTACCACGCAAATCAATCAAATTCAATCAGCATAAAGCGTTATAAATTGTTATAAACTGTTATTTATAAATAAATAAACATAATTAACTGAATTAAATCAACTGATTATTATCATCGGTATAAGGGAACCGCACTTGACACCCATTACAGACGGGTTTTGGTCTAACAAAGCACTTAAAATCGTTGTAACCTAAAATTAGTAAATTGATGTATTTTATTACCTTAACAGTCCCCGAGATATCGGTAGCCACTTAACAAGCAACTACTCACCCATATTAAATCTATACTCGCTCAAGGTCAAAATGGTCACTTCCTACTTGCAGCTCGTGTTCCACTCTGACGTTTCCCTGCCTGTTCATTCAAAACTCCTCCCTCCCTTCTGCGTGCTTGTTGAAAGATACCTCATCTTTCAAAGTGTCACAAGACAGTGTAGCTGTGCTTTTAACCGAGTCAAAATTTCCGTTCACTCTCTTCATTAACCTCTTTACTATAATTCATTGCCCAACATGCTGTGAAACTTTTGCTCACTAATAGCTGCACTGAGGAAGAAACAAAGAGAAGGGGCCCATCAAGCGGGTTCCCCGGAACGTCCTACTTTGGATTGTCTCAGAAGTCTAGGAGCGAAAATCCGGTTTACATTTGATTCATTGTGATATTTTACAAATTTTTTAGAAAAAACATTTTCTTGTAAATGTTGTTTATTTTTAACATAAATAGTGTGGTAGTACGTTATAAGTATGCAATACATATACTTGACTCTAAAAGCTATGTGTTGTATGTACAGGTGGTCAAGTAACTATGTATCCGATTGGTGGGAAGAGTACGTATACTTGCGAGGCAGATCTCCTCTCATGGTCAACTCAAACTTCTACGGAATAGACGCGATATTAATGCAGCCTACGCACAGCCAAACGGCAAGAGCAGCCACTATAATACACACGTGCCTTCAGTACCGTCGCCTCATAGAACGTCAGGAACTAGAGCCTGTAATTGAGTAATATTTAATTTCTCTATGAGTATTTTTTAACACCACAAAGTCAGTAATAATTTATTAGCAATTAGTCAACACTCGAGGCCGTACCCAGGATCTAAAAAAGTGAGGCCGTTTATTAGTTTAGAGGTAGGAGTTGGGCGGGGGATTAAAATAAACACAAAATAACACAAAATTATTTAAAAACTGTTTTATCATTTAACATACTAACGATAAAATAGGTATATACTTACGTATGTACTTTTCGAATGATATAACTCACAAATTGTACTCGGGTTTATGAGTGATAGAAATTTTGCAAAAACCTTACATGGATAGTGAAAAAATCATTTATCAGAAGTTTCGTATGAATTTTGGTCCTTGTTCCGGGAACTGTACCTTAAATACCTTTGCACAGGTTTATAGTAAATTTAATTGCTATTCGAATGATATAACTCACACATTGTACTTGGGCTTATGAGTGGCAGAAATTGCGCAATTTCCTCGCTTTAACTTTGCTATTTTGGTTTGAATCAATAGGCCGCTATTTTGCATTGAATAAAAAAATTAAAAGAAATCAGTATCTGGGATATTCTACAAGGACCCTTTCACAAAAAATTCAGCGATTTTTAAGCATATTTACTACCAATTATCAAGATGAGAAAAAACAAATACTTGTATACTCCTCAAATCCCTATCTAAAAATGACTAAATGGTCTAACTCCGCCATTTTGAATCGGATCGAAAAAAAATAAACGGTACCAGGAACTGGCACATACTTTCTCACAAATACATTTAAATTACTAAACAGATTCACTGTGACTTGTAGGGTGGGGTAGGAGTGTTTTTTTATTAAAGTTGGAGATTAACTAATAAATATATTATTACTATTATCTAGAGAGAAAACTATTCGATCGATTTCGAAAAAATTTGCACCAAACACGTCAATTAGGTCTTCATAGATGCACGTAAAATGGTTTTGAAATTTTTTTTAAAACAACCCGCTTTATGGCCAAAAAACCCCCCAAAACAGTTATTATTATTATTATTAGCTAAACGAGAATTTTTAGAAAGATGCTGGTTTTTTAATATGGTAGGGCACATTAAAGGCTACAAATAAGCCAAATTTTATCAAAATCGTTAGAGCCGTTTTTTTATAAAAAAATAATAACTGATTTTTTGGGGGTTTTTTGGCCAAAAAGGGGGTTGTTTTTCAAAATTGTTCAAAACCCTTTTTCGTGCATCTATACAGGCGTACTGGACATGTCTGGTGCAAATTTGGTTGAAATCCATTGAATAGTTTTCTCTCTAGCTTTGTATACTTTTTTTAAAGTAGGCGATTAACTAATAAATATTATTATTATTAGCTATAGAGAAAACTATTCGATCGATTTCGAACAAATTTGCACCAAACACGTCAATTAGGGCTTTATAGATGCACGTAAAAACGTTTTGAAAAATTTTGAAAAACAACCCCCTTTATGGCCAAAAAACCCCCAAAAATCAGTTATTATTATTATTACTAACTAAACGAGAATTTTTAGAAAGATGCGGGTTTCTGTATATTGTAGGGCACATTAAAGGCTACAAATAAGCAAAATTTTATCAAAATCGTTAGAGCCGTTTTTTTATAAAAAAATAATAACTGTTTTTTTGGGGGTTTTTTGGCCAAAAAGGGGGTTGTTTTTCAAAATTGTTCAAAACCCTTTTTCGTGCATCTATACAGGCGTACTGGACATGTCTGGTGCAAATTTGGTTGAAATCGATCGAATAGTTTTCTCTCTAGCTTTGTCTACATACAGACATACATACATACAGACATACATACTGACATACAGACAGACATTTTGTAAAAACCACTTTTTTGGACTCAGGGGGTCCCAAAACGGATATTTCCACAAAAATCTCAACATCGATTTTTTTTGCGATCACTATACTTTCTCTATACTATAGTATAGTGAGAAAGTAAAAGAAGAATCTGAAGAATCCTACTTAGGAGTCTTCACCAAAAAATCAGCAATTTTGAAGCATATTTACTACCACTTATCAATCCTGGAATAAGACATATAGGTATGTATATAAATTAATGAATTTTTGGTATCGTCTCCATATACCAAATTTTTGGTATCGTCTCCATATACCAAATTTTTGGTACCCTCCTCCGACTAACCGTTTTCAATTTGGGTCGAGTGTAATAGATCTTATTTCCTTCTAAAATTCGGCAAAAAAAGTGAATAAGAATTTCGAATTAGTAGTCTCTGAGAAACAATTACCAAAACTTGTTAGCAGTCGCTACATCTTTATTATATAAATAAAAAATTTTATTGGTCAACCCTTTTTAAGCGACAATTTTCTTTTATGTATGCTATGGTCTTTGTTAGCATAAAGTTTTAAAAATAAATTAGTTCAATTATTAATCTTTTATTTATTTATAGCCTATTAATTATATGTGATGGTTGAATGTGTTCTTATCTGTCACAGATCCTAATCCAAGGGTTAGTTCCTCTGTGTTCGTGGCAGTACGAACGTGTTTTCAACACGACTCGAGTTCCAGGAACAGAAACAGATAAGATCGTACACTACAATGATTCCAAACATATCGTTGTGTATCACAAAGGTAGATATTTCAAAGTCCCTATCTACTTCAAGAACCGAATTCTCCACCCGTGCGAGTTAGAAATGTAAGTAATAATTATTTGTTTTCAAAAGATAAATACAAAGTTATTTCACTTTTTTTTAACTAAAAAATTATTTATATATTCTTTTGAAGGCAATTAGGGTGTCATATGTTATAAATAAGAGCGTTGAGATTAACTTTTTGTATTTGAGGCAAGTACGAGATGTAGTGTTATGTGTTATACAAATTATCAAGAAAAAGAGGAGAGCTGAGGTTCAGGAACAAGTGAGAAACGAGAATTTATAAAATACAATTTATTGAGATCAAGAAAAACAAGAGTAGTATTTTAGGGACAAGAATGTACCAAAATTTTAATCTCAAGTTGAGAGCGAGAATATCAAATATCTTTTTACATCATTGAAAGAAATATAATATATATGAAGAGTAATTATGAAGTTAACTTTCTTTCGATGTACTATTGCTACTAATATGTGCTAATATTGCGATATTCTAATCACTTCCCTGTTGAGTTGTTTGGAAAACTTCTGTTCATCTTTTCGAGATTTTAAAAAATCAAGAAATATATTACTGAATATTGAAAATTACAACTGAGAAATTAATTTTATTCTTGACATCGAGATTGAGATTTTTCTTTACTGCTCTAGAGATTTGAGATCCGGCACACCCCTAGATATATGACTGGTAATGAGATTTCCCTGCCCACAAAAAACATTTTGAGATAGATTAAAACCTATTCAAATAGGTTAAATTAGGAGTTATAATGCAATACATACGGTACAACAAAAAGCTTTGGTTGGATGTAGAATATCACCAAAACATCTTTAAATAAATATTCTCCAGTTTCAGCTTGGTCGTGCTCAATCAAACAATGCTTCAAAATAATCTGATAGGTCACCTGACAAGATTGCTAGAGTTTCAGGAGCTCAAGGTGGACCTCATGGTGTCGGATGTGATGAGAATCACACTAAATTTTGACCATTCCGTTACGGTCAAGATCGATGGTCATCAGATGGCAGGAAGTGCTTGACCTGGATCAGGTAAAAGTATACAAGTGAATGGTATACGAATGGCTCTAAAATGACCAGCGGAGTAGGAGCAGGAGTTTATGGTTCTAGGTGCAGCTTATCTAGGGCATGGGCTCCTTGATTTTTCATGCGGAGGCCGTTGTGATTAATCTCTGCGCCTGTGAAATCCTCTAAAGAGGAATTAAGGCAGCTAGGATTGATATCCTTTCTGATAGCCCAGCCGCCTCAAAGATGCTGGAATCGTTCGCCTTTGAATCAAGGCTAGTTTGGGACTGTTTTAAAGCAGGGTATGAAATGGCTAGACTCAATAAAGTTACTCTTAAATGGGTTCCTGGCCATGTAGGCATGAACGGTAATGATGCAGCAGATCACCATGCTAGGATCACCAAAAAAAACCCTTCATCAGTCCAGATCCTTTCTGTCCGAGAGCCACCTACGAAATGTTGTTGAAATCAGGACAGAGAAAAGTTGAACCTCACATTGGATGCTCTTCGGCTTAGGCAGGCTAAAATGTTCATCTGCCTCTCTTAAGTCGAAAGCTCAAAAGCGTCTAGTTGGACAGAAACAATCATAGATGAATTATAGGAATCCTTACTAGCCACTGCCCGGTACAACCTAAAAAAAAAAATGGGGCTGGTTTCGGAAGACTCCTTCTGGATTCTGCTTCTTTGGGATCGAATCGGCTCAACACCTGCTGTGTGAGTGCGAGGCTGTCGGGTGCTGGAGATTCATGGTACTCGGAAGTGCTTTTGTTAGCCTGGAACAGGACCCAAGACCCTCCTCGGTTTCATAAGAGACCCTGGGAGGTATCTGGGATGATCGTTAAATTGACAATTGTCGCAATAGATCCTGGTGGGTCGCAGTGGTGGGGATTCCTTCGACTTCTCTATCGCATTATAAAAAAAATCTGAAGCCATTTTTTCCTGCTTCTTAGAAATTAAATAATGAAAAACACATAATACAGTTGTGTAAAATATTTGCTTTGCCCACAATAAAAAACAGAATGCAAACGACTACTTTTCAAACACATGCTGATTTTTAAACTAAGACATAAACTAGGTTCTACATTATTTATACCAAACAACCAACTCCCAAGTTCAATTTAAAATTGTTTGTTTGTACTGCACATCTTTATCACCTCGGTAAAAGATTCTTGGAGTACTAATCTGTTCCTATGCATTTCTTCCTATCGTTAAAAACATACAAAAGAAATTCTATTATCTGAGAAAAGATTTGGGATTGTAATGCTCAGTTTTGCCTTGTTTTCATGTTTAAATTCAAAATGTACTCATATATTTGCAAGATCACTTATGTTGGAAAATAAGTTAGATCTTAGATGGTGTCGAGAAATTTCAAACGTACTTTACAGCAATTTTGAAATACTAAACGTTTCTGATATATTTCTGGTATAATCAACTGTTAAAAGTATCCTACTACGTGCATGAGCTTTGATGTTACAGACAGATGAAACACATCCTTGATGACAAAACAGAACCAGCTACAGGAGAAGAAAGAGTTGCAGCCCTTACTGCGGGGGAGAGGACAGCTTGGGCTAATGCGAGGACAGAATACTTCTTCAAGGGTACCAACAGAATGAGCTTGGATGCCATCGAGAGGGCGGCTTTTGTTGTCGCATTGGACGATGTGCCCTACGAATATGATGAGGTTAGTATCAAGTTCTTAATAGAATAAAACTTCAACACAGTATCTTACTTCTAATATGTTTATTTTATTCAAGTTAGGTGTTAATTGTGAGATTCTGTGTTTAGGTTTTATTCTATTAAATATATCTTGTAAAAAGTCAAGAATAATATTTATTGATCAAGTTCTTTTTTTATTTAGTTACTAGGGGCTACACCCCTGCTCGCTTCGCTCACCAACCCTGGCGGCGATCCATGACAAAGCCGATGCAAACAGATTATTGTATACTCTGTTATTTTCACGGAATTGACGAATGAGGGGTGACCTTCAAATAGCTATTGTAAGACGGAGATTGAGATAGATACGACCAACCCCAATAATTTGAATTGCGCAGAATACATTGTAGTTTCACTTTTAATATTTAAATAATCAACATTTCAAACAAATTTTGATATTACCAACTAAAAGAAATAATATAATATGTAACACCAGATGTTTGACTTATAATACAGCCTTTTGTTTGCTTTTACCTAATCTAAAAAAAACTTCATTTTAGGTGGTTTAACCTCTGGAGTAGGATATATTTATAGTTTAATAATATACCTTTATTGAAAGAATGTCAACTTCTATTCCTTTTTCTGTCTTCACTTTTATCTGTGAAGGAAAGACAGAAAAAGGAATAGAAGTTGACGTTATTTTAATAAAGGTATAAACTATTAAAAAAAACTGTCAGTTGTGAAGAATAATTACCTTATTCTAAATTTGATAAATTGGTTGCAGATAAATGTGTTTTGGTTCATTGTAGGCCTAACCTAAAACTATGTTAAGTTTTTGATCCGAATCAGCAGTTTTATTTATAATGTGTAACAAAGATGTTTGAATTAAATTATAATACAGTAAGCATTTTTCATTGATTTTTTTGTGTTAGAAATGCATTTAAAAAGCTAGGTATTTTCACCTTTCCATGTATGTAAATTTTTTAAGTAGTTTTACATTACAAGTACAGAGTTCAGTCACTCGAAAGACTGATGTACATACATACGAGTCATAAAAATTACTTTCATGATAAACAGCACAGATTAAAAGCTTTTGACAAGCTACCGTCTGAGACTGTAGTCTGTTTCATGAACAAACTCCCTAAAGAGTTTAAAGGAACAATGGAATGCTTTCTACGCCGTGGGGGAGTTTCTTGATGCTGCATTGTAGCCTATTGCTATATAAATGATTGAAAAATATAACTAAAGAACTGCATTCAGCCAATCATTTTTAAGAGTAACTTTTTGGAGTTTATTTATTGTTGAAAACAACGAATCCTTATGAAATGACGTACCTCAAAAAATAACTGTGTTATGATTAGGGATGGGTCGATTCTCAAATTTATCGATTCCGATACCGATTCCGATTCCAAGAAATCGATTCCCGATTCTCGATTCCGATTCGATCGATTCCAATTACCATAATTGTAAAGGAAAGTAAACATTGTTATATATATATATTTTTTTCATTATACTGTATAAAAAAAGCTGTTTTCCATCTGTATATGGACCTGGGTGGAAAGCCAAGGGACATAAAAATCACGCATAATTCTCGGTTTTCTCGGTACGACTTTTTAACGGTCAAAATCGGTTTTCCCTTACCCAAAAACATATAAAACATTACCCCACACAGAATTTTTAAAATTTTGATCCATAAACGTGACTTGGATGCGCTACGACTTTTTAACTCTCAAAATCGATTTTCCCGTACCCAAAAACATATAAAACGATCCCCAACACTGAATTTTCAAAGTTTTGATTCAAAAACGTGACTCTGACGCGCTACAACTTTTTAACTGTCAAAATCGATTTTCCCGTCCCCAAAACATATAAAACATTACCCCACACAGAATTATCAAAATTTTGATCCATAAACGTGACTCCGACGCGCTACGACTTTTTAACTCTCAAAATCGATTTTCCCATACCCAGAAACATATAAAATGTTACCCCACACAGAATTTTCAAAATTTTGATGCATTAACGTGACTCGGATGCACTACGACTTTTTAACTGTCAAAATCTATTTTTCCGTACCCAAAAAAATATAAAACGTTACCCCACACAGAATTTTCAAAATTTTGATCCATAAACGTGACTCGGATGCGCTACGACTTTTTAACTCTCATTGTGTATTAAGAAGGTATTTAGTGTTGATCCCGCCAACTTAATGATTTCCTTATTTTCAGTTACATAAGTATAAAACTGAGAACAGTCCATATTAAAATTATAAATAACTTGTAAAATTGCATAGATGGTATGGACTTTCATCCTATTTCTTTCCTCCGTTCATCAAGGAAAATATCCTTTCGGTGTTCCCGTTATGGGCAGGTATTGCAAACAAATACTGACACATTTTCAAAAACTCAGAATATTGTTCTTTTCGTTCACAAGAATGAAAAAAATACTCCATTTTTCGTGACACTTTGGGGTAGGTTTTTCAGGGTCATTCCATTCCGTCAGCTGTTTGTTAACAAAAGTTGACAGAGAAGAAAGCTGATCAAACATCAGGGAGTCGTCTATTTCAATGTTTCTTATTAAAAAAAAATAACACTCTCTTCGACATTTTGCCAACTTGGTGATTCCTTCAACAGCATCCATTTAAATAGAGAAAATGTGGAATATGATTGCATCCATTTTCCAAGGTATTCCATCGTGGTACCATAAAAGTTGTTTACTTCATTTTTAACATTAGAACCGGCTGACTTAATTTTTGGAATTTTCGTTGCGTTTGCAAACATTTTTTCAAAAATTACCAAAAATAGTGAATGAACCCCAATCTAAAAGTGTACCATAGCTTTTTTGTAGAGAAAGGTCCAAAGAATTTACATATGCCAGTAAAAGAATGATAGATGTAAAATTTACAAAGTTATTAGCTCAAGAAACAAAAAATGTTCAGTAATGAAAGGAAAAAGTATAAGGTATTTAAAAATATTTTTTAGAGATAATCATCATTGTTATTTGCAAATAAATGTTGAAAATACAGTTTCCAAAGTTTTGGACAGTGCTCTGTTAAAAAAACGGGACATTCAGGCGTCCCGAAAAAGTTTTTCGGGACAACGGGACTTTTCGTGAAAAAACGGGACATTTGCGTTTTTACGGGACGTCTGGTCACCCTACCCGTGATTTATGATTTTTGTAAGAGTCCCAACGGAATGCCTTTGTTTTAATTGTTATTCATTCCCGAAAATAGCTACATTTAATTTCCACTTTTTCCAAATTTTACAACTGTCATCTAAATTAGGTACATTTTCGCGGACCGTTGTAATTTAAATTAAGGTTTACGCCGGCGTTTTCTAAAATTAGCACTAATAATATCCAGTGTTGTATTTATTTGACGACATTCGTCATTTTATTTTAAATAATATTTCACTAATGGTAGTTCATGTTCATAAAATTGACACAAATTGTTTTGGGCATCGATTTTTTGCGTGCATTCACTGTGGAACTTAAATTATGTTTTAACGCTATTGTACTTAACACATTGTTTTAATAAATTGGACTAGGTTAATTATTGTATTTGGGTAGCAATTTCTTATACGGACATTCCATTGTTCTCGGGAGTAGGTTTATTCACGGACATACGCTGTTGTATAATTGCGATCAAATGCCCGGCGTTTTATAAAATTAGCGCTAATAATTAGCGGACGTCGCATTCTTTTGCGGACATTCGTCATTTTATTTTAAATAATATTTCACCAATAGTATTCGGGCATCGATTTTTTTTGCGGACATTCACTGTGGTACTTAATTTCTCCGAATACTTCGTATTGGAATGAAATGGGATGTAACGACTAATATAACGAGGAAATATAAACCGTGGCCGCGGCAATCGGCGTACCGAACGTATTTGCAGAGATTGGTGGTGGCCGAGCTCGGAATCGATGGAATCGGAATTGATTTTCCCGGAATCGAATCGATGCCGATTCCAGTGCCGAGAATCGGTGGAATCGACTTTTGGAATCGAGAATCGACCCATCCCTAGTTATGATATACAAACTTGTTATGTAAGGCACTAAATTAGTAACACATTTGTATGTGTTAAATCTAAAAGGAAATTAAAATAAACATTGCTTGAGAACTTAGTGATTTTTATTACAAAATAAAAACATTCATAACAAATGCTCGCAGTTAAACCATTGACCTCGATACAAAGCTTTATAAGATTCCTAGTCGTTTATACTCCGCAGATTATTTTTTCATCAATTTTCATAGCTTTATGTTCTGGCTTAATTGGAACTGGAAGAAACCTAATAAATTGTGTTGGGTTATGCTTTGTTTTTGAATTTTTAACGTGTTTCAAATTATGTTTTAACACCGGTAATTCGTAAACTTAGTGCAAATCGTAATCAGACTTGATTTTTTAAACCTCTTCTGTCTAAAGTTCATGATGAAGTATCTTAGTTTATGTCTGAATGTTATTTGATTATGTAACTTGTATTTAATATTATTGTAGTAATTAGTAAAGTGAATTACTTGTGTTTTTCAGAAAGACCCGTCAAAACTAGACAAATATGGAAGGATTTTGTTGCATGGAAAGGGTTACGACCGTTGGTTCGACAAGTCTTTTACGCTTTGTATAGGAACAAATGGCAGGGTGAGTTAAACATTTATGTTTCTGGATTTGTTATTGGAAAATGGGACTGAAGGCAGAAAAAAATACATACAAAGAAAAGCTCAAGGGGTTTGAATAAATGAACATTATAAGAATATATTAATTTATTTAATATTTTCAAAGGGTCGGAGTGAAGGAAATCAAAATATTGTAACTGAAGAATACAGGCATAATTATGTTCTGGTAATATTTAATTCTACACAATTCTTCCCCCTTTTAGGTCATGAAACTCTTTAACTGATGTAATCTTGACATTTTTGAGAAAACTACCATTGTTGCTGGTAGTCTTATTTCTGAAGTCCTGGACATTCTACAATAAATGAAATAAAAAACATTAAAAGTAAAAAAAGCAGTCATGGGTCTGCCGAAAGAAGTGAAAACTGTCATGAATGTATTGGTTACGTTGGTTATATTGGTTTAATCCAAAATTTGATCGTTATTTTTATTTTGTCTCAACTGTAGACTATAGAATAGACAATCATGTTTATGTTATTTTTTAGATTTAAATTTTATAATGAATTTTATTTTATGAATTCAATTTTATTTTTTAGATTTCAATTTTTCATGATTTATATTCATGACTGTTTTCACTTCTGTACTGAACCAAAAACGGTATCTTGAAAATCTTCGAGAAAGGCTTACTTTATTGCAATTTTAATATCTGTAGTTAAATATTAAAGTTAAACAGTTAATTTGTATTAATTGTTTAAAAAAATTAATGTTTTCCTTTATCTATTTTTTTGTTGTTAAATTAGTGGTTTTAGAGATATTTGACATTAAAAGTTTTAAATGGCAGCCATTTTTAAAATATACAAAAGAATGTTCTGGTTTGTACAAGGATAAAAGGTTACATAACAAATATGTACACCAAATTTGAGTTCAATATGTTTTCTATTTCCAAAGGTGTTTAGTAAAATAAAACAAAATGGCGGGTAATTCATTATTTTTGCTAGTGGAATCAGAACAGAAAGTACTCGGAACATTATGCGAATCACCCTGTATATGTACTCTCGAGAAATTGTTTAGATTCTTCTAAATTGGTAAATTACAATTAACAAATTAGTTACTTTTCAAAATTAATAAACGTTGACTCGGTGCAAGATTGTGGAACACATGTGTAATGCCACAAGTCAGTTTCTACGCAAAAAGTTTTGGTAGCTTATATTATGGATGGCATTCGATGACGTTACAGCGATGTCACTAATGAGTTGCTAACTGAGTGTTTTTAATGTGCTTATTTTTTACATTCTTAAATGACTAAAAATTTTTTATTTGTAAAATGTTATCTCTAAAACGGCTCTTAGGATTTTCTCAAACTTTGTATACAAGGGTTTTTTTAATCACAGAGTCTGTTGAACTTAATGCAAATTTCCGTACATTTTGTTTTCTGCGTGTTTTTTGTAAATATATTGTAAAATGACTGGTATCACATGCCACTCTAAAATAGATCCTAGATTACCTTTAAATAAATTTCTATTTAGTTCTTTGATTTCATATATTCTGATAATAATAAGTTCAAAGTAAAGTTATGTGTAGTAATACTAAATTTTGTCTGTGAAATTATCTATATTTTCATTTAACAACCAGTTTCAGATCTCCTAACCAGCTTCAGTTTTAAATTCCAATTGTACTACTTGTATTAACCGAATGGTGGTGGTATAGGGGGAGGCGTGACCTCACATCAATGTTCAAAGGGCAGCACAGAGCCTGGATGGTTGATAACCCCTGATTTAACGGATTATGAAAAATATTATTTAATTCACTACTTATTTTACTAATTACAAGCTAATTAGTTTAATTCAAATGTAACACTTGAAATATATAAGATTGGTTTCCCGGTACTTTGCAACGTTCGATATATCGATGATTCACTATGGTACTGTCAGTAAAAATTATAATAGCCAGGTAAAAATATAGTGACCCGTTTTTAAAAATTATATCGTAAAAACTTTAATGGTTTAACAAAATCTACGAGTGTGGACCTTTCTGTTTCTGATATTAAACTAGGCAGTAATAAAAACACAGAAATGAATCCTATTTTTAATCATTGATATCAATATCAGGCATTGTTTTTAAAATGTACAGATCTTTCGTACTTGTTTCATAAAGTAATTTTAATTAATGTTTTGGTTTCAGATCGGTTTCAACGCTGAGCATTCATGGTGAGTGATAGAATTGGTACATATTTTATTCCTTGGGTACCGTCTTTTGTACTGCATCGCCAGATAAGTTTTTTGTGAATTTGTAAATTTCATGAATGATAGAAAGTATCGGAATTTAAAAATTCATGATGCGGTAATTAAAAATCGTCCAATAAATATTTATATTGTTACAAAAAACTGGCTGAATACCTGTTCTTAGCCAAGGTTATTTATACTTTTCTTAGTTTTTCAAGATTTTCATGCTTACATAATTTATTGACAAAACTTTTACCTACTCAGTAATCTCATAGAAGGCTTATAATTTTGAGTTTGTAGATGTTTTGGTTTTAATGAAATATAGATAATTAGCTTTTTTTACAGTTTGGGCGAAGAGAAATGCTGCCACTCGCGTGATTGTTGTTTGGTTTCAGGTGTAAATTAAAGTAGAACGCTTAAGCCTTCATCATCCGCTACATACAATTGCATCCAAAAAGTTGTCCTTTTCATTCGCTTAGCGGTGAAGAAATTCACTGGAAGAATCCACTCGTTGCTGTTTGTGACCTTCTGTCAGCATTCATGGAACCCATCTTCCGATATTTTAAATTTTCTGTTAAAATCCTGTGAATGATGCTTCGCAAAACCTCAGGAACCAAAACGCAGAAATCGTACAAAGTCATCTGCCGATCTTCACGCATAGGTTCGTCAACCTTTGCAACTGACTCGTCCGAAATTGATGGTCTCCCGCTCCTTTGTTCATCGTGAATCAGTACGATCACAAATCAGTAGAGCTGTAAACTCTCTATACTACTTACGAACGATTTTGACATCCGAGCACGACTCTCCATACAATTCCATCGATTGGTGATGAATGTCAATCGGTTCAACGAGTTTTGCGTTAAAAAACCGAACAACTGCATGAATTTCGCACTTGGCGGTAGCGTCCAACGGGAGCTCCATTCTTAACGGTTTCGAGACCTTACTTTTAGGATTACCCTCGTATTATGGTTTATCAAAATACAAAATTACATGTCTAGACAAAAATACAAACATTTTATTAAATATATAATTCCCAAAAGAACATCAAGTGATAGATACTATAAACAAGTGCTTGCTTATGTCTATAAATACATCCACCTACACAAATTCTGTCCATTCTTCGTATCGTTCCCACTGATGTCTAAATTATCAGCGCACCTGTCCAAACTTTGTCTTGTTACAGAATCATGGTGTTCTTTCATGACTCCTCAGACTTGGACACAAGAACAAAGAAATCTTCATATATATTCAGACAACCAGGGAGCTTTGAAACGTCTGAGCTTGTACGAGTTCAGGTCAAAGCTAGTCTGGGAATGTGTCAGATCCACGGTACAACTGGCATAGCTCAACAGGGTCACGCTCTGTTGGGTACCAGGGCATGTTGGAATTTATAGAATTGAGTGTGCTGATAAGCTGGCAAACAAGGCAGCAGTTACTGAATTCAAACGACCTGAACCGTTCGGTGGCATATCAGAGGCAACAGCTATTCAGGCTGTTGACGACTGGGCAAGACCAGAGCACGGAAGAAGGTGAGCACAGAGTGAGGATAAGCAAACTCTCACTTCTTTGCCCGTCTAGGAAAATTGCATCTGACATCCTTACAACTAGCAGTTGAAATGCGAAGAATGTGGCAGCAGTAATCACAGGATAATGGCCTCCTTAGAAAACACATAAGAGAATCGGCTTATTATCCGGAGACACAAAATGGAGGAAATGTGGCATTCAGGAGGAAACTTCAGAACACCAGATCTATGAGTGCGAGAGGCTCGAACAGGTGAGTCATAAAACCTTTGGAAAACTTACCAAAGGACAGAGCATCTCCCAGGACGACTTCACCATAAGGATTCACTGAGCTTGTGGACCTTGACAAGGATAACTAGGGGTTTAATATCCCTAATGTGGGAGCGCAATATGCCCTTGAGGCTGATGCCCACCTAAGAAGAAGAATGGTGTCCTTTTGTCAGACATGGAACGTATTGCTGGACACTTTTCTTAGACCAAAGTGAAGCGCGCAATAACACCTGACCTTTTTCCCTAGTTCTGTAAGACGTCTCTCAGTCTTGTTCTCATTGGTTGTTAAAATGAATCGAACTTTCTGATTCGTTACTGCCCCTGCGCCTAAATCCTGCTTGTTAGTTTCTAGAAAATGTTTTTATTCCACCAGCCTGCTGACCTGTGCACTCCGTCACATATATTGTCTGTTTCTTATCTTTTTTAAAGCCTGCCAGACCAAAACTATCTCTTTCAAATCTAACATGCATAGTTATTCACTCTGAATCTAAATTATCCTTATTTGAATATCAAGTAATACTCCTCCTTCCTGTTTTTTGGCATTGAAGTTATTCAATTACAGCTTATGCATTTTTACTATTCAATTCTAATTTCCATATGTTAAAAAGTGAAGATTACAATTCCGATCCATACAAAGTCCTAGGCTGTTGTGGATTCGGTAAAATATTTAGTAACAATGATTACACGTTGATGATGATTTCAGGGCAGATGCAGCAGTGATGTCCCATCTTTGGGAATATGTTGTGTCCGACGAAGCCATGCAGAATGGGTAACTCAAGTTATATCTGTGTATTTTATTTAACTTTTCTATTTTTTCCTTTCTAGTTTCTTCTATGGTTGTTGGTGAATACTTCTCTTTTATGTACATTGTATTCAGTATTGGTGAACTGTTAGCATGTTGGTGGCGTTTAAGGTTATGGTTTATATGTAAAAGATTGTTGTTAAATAAAATTACGCATAGATAACTTATTTGCTAATTAAAAAAAGTAAAACATTTCTTTATATTATTATTGATTATTCAGTCATATACACCTAGAGATCTAGGCCTATGGAAAATTAAAATATACCATTAACCTTAAAAATCTATGTAGTACGTCTCAGAGCTGAAACTGAGAAGTCAAAGAAACAATATAACAAACATACACCTGATGGCAAATACGTGTTAACAGACCTGAGTGAGAACAACAACTGGCATTGTACTGAGGGAGTGGAAATCAGCTAGGGGAGGTACCTTTCTCCCTCAAATTCATCATTTCTAAATGTAAAATTGCGAAAAATAATAAAAAGAAAGAGTCCATAGATGAAAATAAACCTCTACCGAACATGACCGAATCCCCCATATGTGCCGGGATTACCCGAAAAAGTTAGGCACGTAGCCAGAAAATATAAAATTTGTACAGATTTTAAAACACAAAACACTGTTGGCAAAACATCTCGCCTAAACTAAACCAAAAAATGCAGGATACTAAAAAATTATGGTTGTGTCATAGGACAAAAGACCTTTAAATATTAGGATAAAATAACGTGCAGTTAGGCCTAGTGGATAAATAAAAAATTGCGGAACATATATGGTCCAAAAATCACAAATTCAATTGGGAAGAGGCAAAAATCATACACCGGGAAAGTAACTTGTACAAACGTAAAATTATTGAAGCCTCGTAAAAGCTAGCGGAGAATTCTATGAGCCAAACGAGCATAGAAGTAAGGCCATTATTTCTGACAAGAAATCTTTCACAATAATTGTTTTTGGTGGACGTTGACTGTGGTGATGGTAATTAATTTAAGGCGTGGTTAGCATGACAATTAAATCCCAGTTCAAATCTAAATCTTTCTGCAAAAAAGGAAGTAGTTTTTTTAAAATTTTTAATAGATAAGTAGTTAAGATGTTTGAAATTAATGACAAAATAAAATTTATTTTTTTTGAATGAGTTTTTTAAGTGGACATTTTAATAATTGTAGATCACATTTTTTCTAAAAGTTTTGGTCAGTTTAATTTGACCAAATTATCAAGAAAACAGTTCAAAAAAAATTTGTTTTGAGGAAAAGACCACACAAACAATATTTAGTAAAATTGTACAAAATAATATTGAGTCTTGTCAACCACGGTTTCGCCAGTGACGGAATTAACGAGACAGCTGAACACAGACTAAGGAAAATAAAGAAAACAGACATCTTATATAACAATGGGGAACAAATTACTTGGCTAGCTAACAAACAACAGTAAAAGAAAAAGTGCAATAACGTTAATTTCAAGATTTTCTATGTGAATGAAAAGAGCGGGTAGTTAAATTCATTATAATCGTTGGAGTTTAAGGGATTATTTTGTAAAGATTGAATTAAATGATGAGATAGTATTTATGTAAA
>JAGFPH010000184.1:150767-200393 GCA_018207615.1 Philaenus spumarius | reverse complement strand
GATGAGATAGTATTTATGTAAAACTCGTCTCTTCTGAAATCACTGTCAGCCCTATGACCGTAGGTCTCCTCCACGCCCTTCCACTCCCTTTCCTTTTAAAATTAAAAAATTTTATTTTTGTTAAAACATATTATTATATGGCAGTATGTGCCTCTTAATATATGCAATAAAAAAATCTCTAGGAGTAAAATTGTAATAATTATTTTTACAAATTTTTTTAGTGATATCAAATGAAAAAGTTCAATATAACAATACAAATAAATAATGATAACAAATAATTACAATTAAACAAGAATATATAACCATCAATAACTACAAAATGACAACTAATTATACTAAACATTTAAAACTTAATGAACTAGTAAGTATCACAAACCATATAATCCTGGATAGAATAGAAAGTTTTTAGTTTAAACAAATTACTGACTCCTCCTCAGGCAATTTATTAAAAAGTTTTATTTTTACACAAAAGTGGATATTGCTATTTTTTTTTGGAAGCCTTACATTTTTTAAGGTTTTAATTTTGGATCTGTAAAATATTTGCTTTTAGTACTGTAACTGTGAACATCTTGCCTGAGAGATTATAGCTCTTAAGATTATCTTTGACATTTACTAAACAATAGTAAATATTATATAAACTGAATAATGTCATTATTTAAAATTATTTAAATATGATCAAACAGCTATTAGGCCAGTTAAATAAGACCATTTTGGAGCCATTTCTAGAAATAAATGTTGGAAAGCTGGAAATAGTTCTGATCACTTTATTTGACATCAAATTGAAGTATCCTAGGTTTGCACCACCCCCCGCTGCGAGTTTCAAAGGAGGGGTCCAAAAAACCCCAACACTTTCGGCCTTTTTTCAGTTTTTTGCTTTTAACTCCTAAAGTAAGCATCTTACAGAAAATTTTACTCTTTTATAAATTAAAGAGCATTAAATTCTGCGTTGATTGGATACCCACAAAGTTAAATTTGACCGAGAAATATTGTCAAAATCAATGGTCAAAAAATGATGATTTTTACCAACTTTGCTTAAAAAGTTACTATTAAGACTTTTAAACGTCCGTAACGTGGAATCGGCTGTTCTAAATGAAAAGACTTACTGAATGAAAGTTGTAGGACATTTAATTCTGCGTTCAGCAAGTACCTAACATTTCAAATTCGACCAAGTCTACAAATGGAAAATTAAATTTTTCGATCTGCAGTTATACGCGTAGCAGTCAGCAAAAATGTACCTACCTTCCAGTCACAAATCTACTCCACACTAATTAAGTTTAGAAATTTTTATATTTAATTAAAAACTCATCAGTAACATTTATAATAATAACTTTTAATAAAATTTAAGAAAAAACTTTTTTAAATTAATGATAGGCCTACATTTAAATTATTGTGAATGAAATATCAAAACAAGAATGTTAAATATTTTAGATTTTTGGGCACTTTTTGTTACGTATAGACATAATCCACTGTAGTTGCTAAAACTATTAAGAATTATATACAATATACAATTAAGTCAAAAATAAAGATATTAATGCAGTTTTTGGCATTTAGAAGTGGAAGGCCCATGAACAGATTCATCAGGCATTGGTTTTTCTGTGGTATACTCACTGCCAACCTCTAATTCTTTTCCTATACTGTAATGTGTTCCTCTGTACCAAAAAATAAAGTCGAGTTTGACTTTAAATTTCGAATATGACTTTGAATTTGAATCAGACTTTGAATTTGATTTTAAATTTGATTCAGAATTTGATGCGGATTTCACTTTGCACGGTTACTTTAATGCATGGACGTTTTTTGTTTGTTTTTTTTACTATCTCGGTTAACTCGGATCTTGGTTTGTCAGGGATCGGATAGCCGCGGCTTTACTGTATTTAGTTCTGAAACACATTTCATTACATCTTTTACACTAATACTGTTCCACTCAAAGGCAACTTTTTCTGTGTATTGTGAACTTCTTTACTTTTATTTGTTATCCAAGTAACTGTTGTAATATTTATATGTCTGTTTTCTATATCTTTCATAGTCAGTGTTAAGTGGCCTTCTTACTGCCTTCACTGGTGAAACCATGGCCAGCAAGACTCAATAAAATTTTGTACAATTTTACTTAATATTATTTGTGTAGTTTTTCCTTAAAATGGATTTCTACCGAGTACCTTCGGTCAATTGTATAGTTTTGTTTTGTTGATTACAATTTTGTTTGTGTTTAAGATATTTTTAGAAGACTGCAAGGAAAATATTAGAAAAAATGTTTAATGTAAATACCTGGACTTTCTTTTTTTAGCACATGTTATATAAAGCCTATTTATACTGTTATAAGAAGGCTTAATAGTTGGGAAATCAGGGATTTTTATAATAGAAAAACATGCGTTTTAATTTAATTTTAAACTGATTTTTCCTCTAATAACAAACTTACATGTAGAACTAAAATAAAACAAACAAAAATCAAAATGAGTCAAATTTACTTTTTTGTTACATTTTTTTCCAGAAATTCATTTTCCAAAGTGTTATAACAGACAAGTTAAAAAATATTAAAAGTAACACTGAAATAAATTTCTTCAAATAACTTTACTATAGTACAGTACTTCTATATTTAAGTTTTAATGAGTTTGGATTGATTTCGATTGATTGTTCCTGATTTACAAAATTACAATTGAATTCTTACAGATAAACATAATTTTTTTTACAAACTAAAGAAAAATAACCTGCACACAAAATACGGCAGAAACAATAACGGAAACCCCGAGATAATAGAACCTGTGTGGGGTGGTTTTAAAACATTCATACATCAAACAAAATTTAATGGAAAAATGTTGAGGGAGCTGCAACCGACCAAGTTCATAAAAATATATATTTAAATCTACTCAAACATTTGACATACCTATTTACAACTTAAATTTAGTTATACATACAACATTCAACACAGATCCATTATAAGTGACTTACACAAGCAAACATTCTTCTTTTTTTTAAATACAAATATTTCACAATATATAATGTTCATCATAGTTATATACTATACACAGGCACTCAGACTTAACATACATACTTGCAAGAATACAACACTAATGACCGTTTACAGTTTAGTTGATAGCCTGGGCCTTATGGAGGCTTGCCGCCTACTACTACTAACTACATCAGCTCATATTCACTACCACATTGAATTATTAATATCCTTGTCTCAGTGTTAAATTTAAGATCCAAATTTCTTCATTTCAATAACGTACTTCATGTTTAAGTAAACCCCCATTATGAAGTTTAAACTACAAAAAACTAACATTACATTAGTTTTATTCCAACGTGTATTGCTGTGCTATTTCAATTCTAACAAATTGTGAAAATTGTTTTCTGAAAGCAAATATATCCTCCCAAATATTGCTGTACAGTATTCAATCATTTAATTTCCTAAAAAAACAGCTCTTCCATCAAAATAAATGTTCCACATTAATACAGATTATTCTTGAAAATATAAATATCAATAAAAAACAATATCAAGGGAAACCTATTCCTAATAACTAGTTTAAATGAGTTTTATAAAGTTGATGTTTTCATGCGGGTTACTAGCGTAAGATTTCCGTTTCAATAGCATGGACATTGCCTGCCCATGCTATCAACTAAACTGTAAACAGACAATAGAACGTAACACCAAAACTTAACAGTCATATTACATTAAAATAAGAATGTGCATCTTGAAGTTCGAGCAAAATATTACATTACAAACTGGAGAATTTATGTCTATTTGAACATGATTTAATACTTACTGGCATCAATTAAAAAAGTTATATATGCATAAGATTTCATATAAATAGTGAAATTTGGTTTAGGTTTGATCTATTCCACAATGTCAAACCTCTTGGCTTTAGAGTGCCATCTCTATCCCCGATTTTGTCAAAAATCAAAATTCTAGATAAAGATCTTCTTGGTCTTAACGTTGGTAACAGGCTCAAAAGGTATAATATTGAATGCTTTGTGGAAAGAGAAGTATTTTGCCGTGCCGTTAGTATCGCTGTTGCTCCGCCAGTAATACTGTTGTTGCACTAGAAGCATCCTTTTTATGTTCTCTTCTTTTTATTTCTTACTTTATAGGGCTGATGCACCAGTAATGGGCCACTTGTGGGAATATGTCATCGGCACTGATATGGTGAAAGGGTGGGTATTGAAAAAAATATATTGAGTGTTTTATGGAGTGAAAGTTATTTGTTTAAGTAACAATTTAAAATGGTTTTGTGAATAATGGATAGTTAAATTTTAAACAAAATTAAAATAACACGTTCCAGTGTATTACGTAGCAAATTTTAACACTTTATAAGTTAATACATTGAACCATACTTGGCCCTAGTGTACAAAAACTTTAAAAATGGTTTTAATTTTTAAAATAACAAAGTTTTTTAACAACATATTAAATGTTTCTGGGTTTATGGTACAGTTTGATTAAGTAATTTCTAACTAACATCTTTTTGCCACCAAATAAATTAGTACTTGAACTAAACATTAACCCTAGAGCTGGTAAACATCGATAATCGACTTTCAAACTTTGTTGCTGTGGTGGTATGCGTCGATTATTGATGTTCAAAATATCGACCGCATCATTGCGTACTGTGTAGAATAATAGTAAATACTGGTCAATCCAATCAAATTTAGATTCTTTGTAAAGCTAATATTCCAAACTACCACATTCTGCATTTTTAAAAATAATTCATACTAAAACTGAGGTAAAGTTATAATTTAGATGGCAATGACTATGGTGTAGTTTCTTATTTTTGTGCGTCTACTGTCCACGTGATTTTTGTTGTAATTTCGTGTTTTTTATTTTGTAACAGTATAATTCAAATTGTTTTATAACAAGTTTTATATTTACAATAGTAAATATTGGAGTCTTTTCAAGGTCAGTAAACCTTGTTTTTTGTGTTAAAACAAAATGGAAAGAGATAACTAAAGTGATAGTTCCAGCAATTTGAGAGAACTTGAGAACTGCCACTAGCTAGTGACATTGATTCAGATAGTGAGCAAATAGACCTAAATGATACTAATGGTGAAATTCTAAATATTTACAGAAATAATTTAGATTGTAATATCAGTGATAAATCAGACGGAGGAAGTGATATCTTGCCTACTGCATCTTTGTCAGACTTATTCAGGGCATAATTCTATTTTAGTGTTTTCTAGGTTATTTTTAGTTATTGTTACGAAACATAATTATTTACTATAATACCCCTACAAATTAAATATTTTTGGGTTCATCGCAACATTTAGAATACATCAGCAATCTCAATTTTTTTTATAAAAACTGTTTTGTTCTCTGTTTTGTTCAGACAATTATTTTATAAAAATAAAATAAAAAGTCATCTTTTAATAAAGAAAAACTTAAAATCTGTTTTCTCTATTTTTTACTTGATTCAAATTCTACATGGTATTACAAAACGTATATAACATGACAATTTTTAATGATACCTTTTTCACCTATTATATTTTTTTTTAACTTGTACAAAATTTCTAAAATTGCCCTACCATTTTGGAAAAATATAGTGACCAGTTCTAGGGTTAAAGCATTTATCACATTTAAAATATTGCTTTTCACTGCCTACATTTACATTTTATTTTATTAGTCTGAGTTTCCTCTATTTCTCTTGTTTTTTTAAGAACCTTGTATATATCCTGAAATTCCATTAAGTATTCTTAAGCCCTTCAGTGTACTGTCATAGTAGATTTGTAATTGAATATTCTATAGACACTATTTTTTAGTGATCTGTAGCCCATGTTTTGGCTACACACCAACAATAATTTTTGGTATGCATGCAGTTGTTTTACATATTTTCTGTAAATATCTGTAATGCATGGCCTGAATTAGTCAGCACTCATTTTTGTAATATATTTGAATACATTTTAAATAAACAATTTTGATATGCATGGTATTTTATTGCAAACAGTAAATAGTTTGACTGTAATGTATTGATAAAAGATTAGTTAAAATTGTCTTAAGTGAGCTATTTTTTGTTTCCTTATTTTATTAATAATCTAATGAAAGCGTTTTGTTGTTAAATATTACTACTTAAGTACATAATTTGTTAAATTTTGTAATTAGACCATTGTTGGAAGCAATTTTGTTATGGTTTTACTTTAAATAAGTTAAATATTTACTGGAGTCAGGGACTAAGTAAAATACTATAATGAATTACCTTTCAGCTGCTCTTCCTATTTTCTTGATTACACTTTTGCCGTTTCTTTGTTCAACAATGGTAATCTACATTTTTTCAGTATCTTAAACTTCATTCACATTTTTAAACAACACATTTACACAAATTTACAACTTTCGGCTTGGATTTCACTTTGAATAATTTAACCCTTTCACTGCTGTGATCAGATGTACTCAATGTCTATAGTTTACATCGCTATTGCTCCGGTCGAATATACTCAATGCCTATAGTTTACATCGCTATTGCTCCCGTCAAGTATACTCAATGTTTATAGTTTACATCGCTATTGCTGCGGTCGAGTATACTCAATGTCTAGTTTACATTGCTATTGCTCTGGTCGAGTATACTCAATGTCTATAGTTTACATCGCTATTGCTGCGGACGAGTATACTCAATGTCTATAGTTTACATCGCTATTGCTGCGGTCAGGTACACTCGATTTGAATTTTGCTCTGGTATTGCTAACGTCAAAATACTTACTGTTAGGCCTACATCTTATTATTACTATTAGTCTGCTTAGAAAATATACATATTACAACACTTTAATTACATGTAAAATGTATGCTTCTACAGTAAAAAATATATAAAATAAATCGAAATAAAATCTTTATAATTTCCATGCTAAACAACTTTTGTGGTTGTTTCTTTAAGTATATAATTATTATATATACAAAAATATCATAGCAAAAGTATGCAAAGCATCCTAAGTTGAAGACCAGAAGTTATACCTCGTCAGCTTGGTAGCGAGCCAACCACTGTTTACTTTACTTCTGCCCTCCTTCTTTCTAATGACAGATATGAAAAGCTACCGGGTCTCTAGTCGAAATTCGAACTCTGTATCTTCTGATCAGGAATATACCACCTTATATACTTGGCTAAGGCTTGCCTTAAAAAAACCTGATAAATTAACATTTTAGTTGCTTTACTATTTCTATAAATATTACATGTACAAGTAAATACGACTTCATCAGCACCATCTATGAGTGGTTACAACAAGTTGGCTTAGTTTTTACTAAGCCTGAATGTGTATAATTTGTACTCGCGAGAGGTTTATAGTAAAAAAATTAGGGAGACATAAATAATGCAGCTATATTACTAAGCCTGAATGTGTATAATTTGAACTCGCGAGAGGTTTATAATAAAAAAATTAGGGAGACATAAATAATGCAGCTATATTGCCTATCTCGCCCCTCCTCTCGTTGTTTTATATATATAGTTATAGAACATAGTTTACGAAGATTAGAGACAGTAAAGTAGACAAAATTACCCAGCACTGGGGGTAGAGCAGGCTGTACTATCCAATAGCAGTGAAAGAGTTAATCCTTTCACAGGCAAGGGCATTTCCACAAAACCTATTTTGGACAAAACGACACGTCACAATAAAATTTGTCAAAATTTCTATTTTGCATAAAATATTATGAAAATATCAATTATTAAGTACACCTTGTTGAATCATATGGTGGTTACAGATTTTTTAACTATAATACAGTAGAACTTGGATAATTCGAAGCTGAAGGGACCATTGTAAAAATTCACACTATCCAAAAATTCAAATTATAAAAGTAAAATAGTTTTTTTCGATTTTTAGGTTCTCAAAATGATTGAAATAAAAACTATGTTGAATATGTTTATTATATAAGGTTCTGGCCTATTTTCACCAATCAAAAGAAAATGATGCTTTTATATTATGTACAATATAATAAAAAATATATACCATACTGTACTTTAATGAAGTATTGTGAAATGTCCGATTGAATTGTAGAATTAATTGTTTTGACATTTGCAAAATCCTCAAGTACGGTAAAAGAATGAAAAACAGCTTCACTTACACCACTGGTTTGTCCTTCAATGTACCGCCGAAATTCACCTTTAAATTTTTATTTTCCAATGAATCTGTCAAAAGCGTTTGTGCAATAAGTCGCCGGTAAAAATGCATAACATTTTTTATAATGCCCTGAACCATAGGCAGTACAACTGAAGTCATGTTCCGGGGGGGGGGGGGGGGGGTCGTAACGTTACTCATAAGTGTATAAGTGTCAATAAACAAGATTATTGTTCTGTTCTGTTTACAAAAGGTTTTGTCGAGATTTAACAACAGACAGAGACAATCAACAAACTACTGTATCGGTACCTAGAGAATTCTCAGAAGGCAAAATTCTTGGAAGCCAGTACTGTGTCTAGAATTACAATACGTGTACAAACAATAGCGGCTAGACTGTCATGCCCCCCATCTACCTGACAGTGACCTATTTATTCAGCGATCTCTTTCACAGCACAGGATTTTAATTTTAGTTTTGATAAAAAAACTTTGAATTAAAGAAGTTGACTTCGAATTATCCATAATTTTTTACATGCTATCATATAAAGTTCAAGGGACCGAACCGAAACTTCGAATTAACGGTAATTTTGAATTAAACACGTTCGAATTATCTAAGTTCTACTGTAGTTTTAAAGTTAAAACAAATATTTTCCAAAATATTTATAACAAAAAAACTAAACATTTTTTTAAAACTAATTTAACAGTAGGCCATGTTTGAGCAGAGATACAGTTAGGCATACTATTGTATTGTATTGTAAGTGTAAACGGTTTATAAATATCAATCATAGTAATAAGAGAAACTGTATAGATATGGAGCTGACGGACACACGACTGGAACACCGGAGTTTAGACCTCCTCTTCCAGTTCGGCTGCAGTGGGATATCACTCCTCCGTTATTGGCAGCTATCGACAGGTCTTATCAGGTGGGTGTACTCATTTGCAAGAAATAAGGGGAAAATCAAAATTACTAAAATGTTAATTGCATAAAAATGATTTTTCAGAAATTATACAATTGTGAGGTTCATAAAAAAAGTTGTCCTTATTGCAAACGTATTGCCTTTTACTACTATTCAACGAGTTTACCCACATCCACTATCGGACACATGTACATTCACCAAGATCTTAAATCCGAACGGAAGTAGAAAAAACTCACAAGTAGCTCTTTATGTTTTCTGTAATCTCTTTATTAAAAACGTTCTTATTGGCTCCTGATATATAAAACTGTGATTCGATATTCACTTTGCATTCCAATAAAGTTTCTCAAATGTTTAATTTGGCATTTGGTCCTACCTCTACCAGTCATGTATTTTATAGTTTTTAGCGAATTTCCATAAGGTCGAGGTACAAACTCGTAAAGCAAGTTTTTCCGCTGTGAGGAGAACGAAGCATGAGCATGAGCAGAGGCTGAAGGCTTAGATGCAAACAAATTACTAATATATTTCGTACACATAGGTAGCTATTCAGCGCCTTCATGAGTAGACTAATTTCCCAATTTAGTTGGTTGAAACTGTAAACTTATAATCTTAACTTTGGAAATTTGCTCAACTAACTAATTTGCTATGGTGGTTCAATTCAACTGCGTGATCGAATTATTCAAATTTTGTACTTCACTTAAATTTTGTAGAATTTTTAAATACTATCCGTCCCGATTTATCACTTTCACAAATCCTATTTCTAATGCACATAATAATAATTCACTTTTGTTTTAATTACATTTTTAGGATGTTAGATTTATTTACACAATTCCTTATACATTTAAATGATTGCTACGTTATAGTCTACCGAGCAGTGTTGTGTTTTTTGTTGTTAAATTCCAATTATTAAACACGTATATTCCTAAAAGCAGTTATTAATTTATTTTTATTCATGAATAGTTGTACCCGGCCACTTGTTGCCGTGGCTCATCTGGTTAAATGGAAAAGAAAGAAAAGACAAAGCACATGTTTCTAATATATTTAATTTAACAATGTTGTGGGTACACAATATTTTTTGTTGTTCCATTGTCTGTAAATATAGAGATTGTATGATTTGCTGACTCTGGAACATGCAACATATAATTGTACATGTGAGAAGCACTCTATTTCTATTTTGTTGAGCTTTGTTGATGGTGATTGCAAACGCCTATTGAATTGGAATTGCAATCTCTAAAATTTAAATGGAATATGTGTTGGAATCTAAGGAATGCGAAGAATGAGGACATCTTCAATTTTGAAAGGTCTCATGATTGTTGCTTCTACGACTTTGTTCATTTATTTGTTTACTGCAAGTCTTGTGCCGTTGCAAAGCTTTGGCTGGTTAATATTTCGCAAATATTGTATTTTTGTAAAACTTGTAAGATTGAATAGCCAGTAATTGTGAAGTGTGCGAATGGAATAAAAGTATCAACACAATACAATGTAATTTATGTAATTGTATGATCGCTTACAGTTGGCACTCACTTTGTTGAATGATGTTGATTTACGGATCTATGTCCATGATGCTTACGGCAAAGGATTCATGAAAGAATGTCGAGTCAGTCCAGATGCGTATATACAGATGGCATTGCAGTTAGCATACTTCAGGGTAAGTTTATAGTTTAATAACCTAGCGTGGTAGTATTCTATTTTACTCTGCATTTGTGAGTAATATAAGACAGCAAATTCGCCATCGTGATATATTTTGTAAAGACATTATCTGTTTTGACATAATCATATTTTTCAGAATCAAGATGAAATTTCATATAGCAGGGTTACTATCACTCAGTAATGCAAATACTGAGAAGAATTTTTGTCCAGATTGCCGTAAAACAAGATGTTAAAGCAGTTTTTTTCATGATGACATCTCCAGTAGTATGTTAAAAGTCTACATGTACTAAAAATTTACTCTATTTTTAAGATACCAAAATAAAAATTGAGATTTTTATTTTCAAACTAGCTGATACCTGCGGCTTTGCTCACAGATGTGATTAAACAAAAGGACTATCTGGTAAATATTGTGCCTTACCATTAAATGCAATAAAAAAAAAAAAACGATTTTAGATCCGAGTTCCATGGCCCAAAAACATACAGGGAGTTTCACCCAAATCGGTCTATGTACCCCTTTTAGACCGAACATAAACATTATAAATCAGGTTTGAGGTGTCTTTAACATATGAGCACATTTCATATTATTGCATACTGTTTTGATATATATTTAACGGTTAAACCAGCAAGTACAGTAAATTAAAACACAGACGATCTTGTCAAAGTATTAAGCTTTTGATCCAAATCAGTTGTTTTATTTATAATGATCGCGTGTCAACGTCCGTTTGCAAAACTCCTGATTTTACATTTAATTATAATTTTTACATAGGAACCCTAAATATTTCTGTGATAAAAAGTAGCCTAGATTAATCTCTGAAAAGCCCTCTAAATTCAGATGAAAGTTTAATCAAAATTAGTTCAGAAAATCCGGAGATTAACACGGACAGACAGACAGACAAAAAATTAAAAAAATGCATGTTTAGGTTTTGGTAAAGTGTGAATAAACATAGGAGCTTAGAAAAAATATTTATTTCGAAATCACAGACATACACTTCAATTAATTCTATTATATGTATAAATAAAATGTTATGATAATAATCTGTAGTTTATATTTAAGTGAGTCTAGTTTTTTCAGGTAAAATATAAAACTTGAATTTAGGATTGAGGGTTGCTGCTGATTTTAGTAAGTGTGGTGTAAGTTCAGTTAACTGAACTCAAGGAATCTGAACACTAAAAGTGAACATGTACTGTTTCTATTATTGTGTAACATTATATTCTGAGGAAATGTTTATTACTATCAACACTAAAAACTCAAGATAAACAGTTTACTAACATTTAACTCTTTGCAAACAGAATGCTTATTTTCAGTTAAATCTATTTGCACTGTTTCAATATTGATTCTTATGTATCTAGGTGAATAATCATATGCCTTTAATCCTACAAACTGCAGTGAATTAAAAACTAATTCCGATTGGCCTTTGATCTTGTTATATTCTTTATTGTGTTGTTTTATAATCCGGCACGCACAGGGATCTGGTGATGCCGGATTATCGAACATGCCGGATTGTAGAGGTCTTCCTTTAAAATGGTTTAACAGGGAATAAACTATAAGTAATCGCACATGTACTATATATACATATATATTATTATTATTGGGTAAATTACACGTTAAAATTACATAACAATAACTGCGTAGAGAGATTGCCGCTAACTGATGGGCCTCAGGTAGGGACGGCTCCATTCCTCTTTGTTGTTGGCTTTTGTTAGCCAGTATGTGGTGGAGGTTTGCTATTTTTACTCCAGCCTGTCACAAATTCTTCAAACCCCTTTCATTTTCAAACCGTGCAAAGTGGTTTTAAATCGAACAACTATTTACAAGAAATTCAATGTATCTTTTTCCCTTCAATTTGTTTAAATAATCTTCATTAAGTGGAATACGTTCAACAAAATACTGTCAGCAACAAAAGTGTAAAACGGTCCCTTTAACTGGGAACGTTTTTAAAGGACGATGAGAGCACATTGTTTTGAATCGGTTCGATTTTCAGGGGAAATGTTTGTTTTGGACAAGTTTATTGAGCAGTAGATTTTTGAACACTGTTTTTGACGTATGCGGAGCCAACAGACAGTGTAGACCGGGTCTAAATCACTCAATAATTACAAAAACTGCCATTTTGAACGAGTGCCAATTTTCAAGATGATGGATGCCGAACTATCGAGTCTGTAGGACTATCGAGTGTCGGATTATCGAGGTCTTGCTGTATATATATTGGTTGTTTAAATAAACCACTGATTGCAATGTAATAATACCAGTGGTTACAAATGTAGAAATACAAATAAGTTTAAAATATTTCTTATTTAAAATCATTTTTAACTAAACACACTAAACATTTAAAGTCTTTAATTAAATTATTCCTACAGCTTTTACAAGTGTGTAACTGCAATTATAAACAACAAACAGTTAGTAAGAATAATAAATTACTGTTTAGGACGCTGGTAAGTTCAGCCTAACGTACGAAGCATCGATGACTCGATTGTTCAGAGAAGGCCGCACTGAGACTGTTAGACCATGTACTATAGAGAGTGCTGCCTGGGTACGCTCTATGGACAGCAAACAAGCCACTGTAAGTAATAGAGTTAATGACACTGCAACTACTTTTGTTTATTAATGGTAAACTATACACTGATGTTACGTATAAGTGTGAAGGAAAGTAGTAGTGTGCAGCAGTTGTTTAAAATAAAACTGAAATTGAAATAAAACTGCTGTTTACAAATTTTTGTTCAGGCTTAGTTCTAAAACCCTTTAGTAGCTTTGTTTGAAAACAATATACAGTATCATGTTCATGAAAAACACATATCCGGTCACATGGGTTAAAATTTTGATATTTTGATTTTATATTCACAAAATTAAGGCAAATACTTGAAGCTCGCAAAGAGTGAAACAATATTTCTAAGTTGACCGCAGCTCTCCAAGGGGTAAAGCTATACAGTACTAGTATTGAGTTTGTGTGCGTTTCATTCTACCACTAGCAAATATAGGGCAGTTTCATAAAGGCGGAAACTAGAGGGTTACAGACGTAACCTTGACTGTAAACACACCTGAAATGCGCTTGCGTGAAATAAGTGTTATTTTAACGCAGTTTTCTCACACACATTCAAAATTAATTATTTTTTTAGGATTTCTCCGCAAGCAACAAGTTGATGTGATAACCACCAGAGTACAGGCTAAACACTCGAGTAGGAACGCAAATTCGGTGTGTACATGCTTCCACGCAAAGTAGATTTTTTCGTCATAAATTATCCAAATTTATTCAAATTACTTTTATTTTAAATTAATTAAATTACAAGTGAAAAACATGGACCGAGACCGGGAATTGAACCCGGGACCTTTACGGTCTTGGTTCATGTTTTTCACTTGTAATTTAATTAAATTAATCCTTCCTGAGAAAGTGTGTAAGCGGAAAATAAAAAATAATAAATAAAAAAATAAATTATTTTAAAGGTAATTAAATTTTGAATGTGGTGAGTTTTTACATTTCTGTTATTTGCATTATAGAATAAGAAGAAAAATCGCAAACTTTGAATTTCAGTTAAGTCAAACAACCAGTTAAAAAACTAAATGATATCCACATTCGAACTGTCCTAACCTTAAAAATGACATATTCAGAATAATTTTCTGATCATTATTACTACATTAATCTTGTTACACTTTTAACATTGCTCTTAAGGGAGTGGAAATTCAAGATGGTGGCTGGGTCTGCCGAGCGTTAATGTTCTTTTGTACAACCTTTCTTCTGATTTAGCTATAGTTTTATTTATTATTTGTCTGAATGTCCTGGTTGTATAATCTATGCTTAATAACTGTTAGTCCAGTTAGCATAAACATTTAAGTTCTTAAAGATTACATGTATAGGTTTGTCCAGATACTGTTACTAATCAAGTCCTATTAAAGCGAGTGTACGTCCGTGTTACGTTAGTATCAATATAATATAAAAACTGATTTCATCCATCATCTGTAATACTTAAACAAAATCTAGCAAATATTATACTTTAAGGTTATGTTTACAACTTCAATCAATAATAGAAGTCTTGTGAAGTAGATTTTTTTTAAATATGAGTTAAATAAATAAATGCATGCTATAATAAGTTATAATATTTGCTTTAGGTTATAAAATGAATATAAATACAACCTTTTATTATCAATATATTTACTTATACAAATGTAAAGAAAAGATACTCATTCGTTCAATTTCGTACATTCGTACATGTTCATATAACATATTCTATTAGTCATTTCTTAATTATAATATTAATAACTTCTAAATCATTTGATCTATCATTATGAAATAAAAATCGATTAAAAGATAATATTTTTATGTTTATTTAGATATATAATGAAGTATATAAAATATAAATACAAAATTTTAACAAATACGCCTACAGTTTTATATTCCTTATAATTGTACACATTCGCCGAGTTAAAAATCTCTCTCAGCATAGTTAGGTAGGCCTAGATAAAGCCTGTTGTATTTAAATAGTTTTTTTTTAAAAGATGTATTTCTGATATGTATCTAATTAATCTGCCTGTGATTTTAAATGGGGGCTTACTAGTTTTGTAATAATTAGATGTTACACTCCCGTAGAGTTAACAAATATACTCGCAATGCATAGAACCGAGGCAGTTAATAAAATTAAAATGTTGCGTATTTATTTGTTTCAGGTTAAAGAGCGCATCGATCTTCTACAGAAAGCCTGCATACAGCATCAAAAAGGTTACCAAGATGCAATGTGTGGCAAAGGGATAGACAGGCATTTGTTCTGCCTGTACGTCGTGTCCAAGTATTTGGAAGTGGACTCTCCTTTCTTGAAGGTACATGTAAGCCTGAATAGTTCTATTTAACTGTAAACAGTTTTTTACAATCTGGTGTAGGCAATTATTCAGACAATCTGGACAGTAAAATTATTAAGCTCAAATTTAAAGACAGTCATAGAAATATTTTTCTGCACTTAAGGTTTTATTAGATTTTGTCTTTGTTCAACCCTAGAACTAAGTTAGGTTAAATTGCCAGAACGATTTGGTTTTAGCACTTTGCCGGTTTGAAAAATAAAAAAAATATATAGATAAATCATGGTGTTTTATATATCATTTTTGAGAAATTAATTGTAGCTCGTCACCAATCTGCATCCATAAAATGTTATTCGTTGATAAATTAGTAATTTTTTACTTTCACTTTCTGCAGCTTCAATACAAATTAAATTAGAAAAAAAGTCAAATGTAACAAAGTTTCACTGTTTCATTATAAAAAAAATTAGGTCGTCACATACTATTATTTGTAAAGTTATATACAACACAAACAAAGTTATTTGATAAAAACTAATACCACGTACTGTACATCATTACTGAACGGTCAAAATATTTTTTTCACTTTCACTTTCTGTAGCTTGAATACAATTTAAATTAGAAAGAAAAGTCAAAAGTAAAAATTTTTCCCTCTTTCATTACGAAAAATGGGTCTTCACATTTATGAAGTTATACAACACAAATAAAGTTATTGCATAAAAACTAATATCATGTACCGTAGCATTATTGAACACGCAGCTGGTAAGCGCAAGACATTTGAATTTCTTTTTTGGCAGTATACAAACTAACTATAACCCAACTAACGATTATTTTACCATAGATTTGTATAATATAATCTAAAGAATCGATTAGTATAACTTTAATCGAGATATAGTTAGCAGAGGCTGAGCAAATCAACGGCTGATTAATGCATCATAAACTAAAACTATCACTTCACAAATGTTCGAATGAGTCGTAATTTACAACTCCTATCAGTTCTAGGGTTAAAAAAAATTAAATATAAAGGACATTTTTACTATTCAATCATTGGACATTTTAAATACCTCTTAGCAAAAAATAGATCCACAATAAAATTGACAATTAACAATTGCTTTGGTATACAGTAGAACCTCGATAATTCGAGCTAATTGGGGCTGACTGTACCTCGAACTATAAAAAACTCGGAATACGCGAAGAAATGGGCAAAAATAAAGAATACTATAATTTTTAATTAGTCAAAATATTAGAACATTTAATAGTAGAAAATGTTTTGAGTTTATCTCTATTACGGCGCCATTTCAGTACAGATACTTCACCAACACCGTACTCAGCTGCAAGTTTCTTCAAGGTTTCACCATTGTATAGTCTTTTCAAGTCCTCTAATTTAATTTTAATTGGCACAAACTTTCTTTTAGCTTTTCACCATTAAAAAAAAAAAAAACAATCAAAATTAAAACTTTTAAAACTAAAACACTTTTAACAGAAACAGTAAAGCATGCACTCATTAATCGACAATGTTGTACAAAACACCGATATGCGTAGTGCGCGTATTTACGTGGGAGCTGACAGTTTACTGTTGAAATTGAACTATTTTTAGAATAACAAGAGGGAGAGACAGTCAAGTGTGGGGTGTATGTCTGAGCTGATATGAGATATAAGCGGCATCGGCAAGACCCAATGTTGACTCATTACCTACCTTTGAGTTGTAGTGTGTCACCAAGTGAACGCAATCCAGTCACTTCGATCCATTGTAACCTTCAAAAGACTAGTTGGCATTTTAAACGTACAATAGGGTGGTGGTAACAAAGTAATTTTGAAAGCGCGCTTTAATAGATGTTTTAAAAGCTTTAAAATAGTCGAAAAAGCTGTTTTTTAATTTTGCAAACACTGCTCGAAATACACGGACCCTTGAACTATTGCGACTCGAATTACCAAGGTTCTACTGTATTAAAGCAAACAGAGTGGCACAGTGGCACTGCTCTCTCATCTTCATTATTCAACTGAGGTAGAGTAAAAATGTTAAGAAAAATGATGTGTTTTACTTTCTAGGAAGTACTCAGCGAACCCTGGAGGCTGTCTACTTCGCAAACCCCTCACGGTCAGACTTCGAAGCTTGATCTCAAGAGATTCCCCAAGTGTATATCAGCAGGTGGTGGATTCGGTCCTGTAGCAGATGACGGCTATGGAGTGTCTTATATAATCGCTGGTGAAGATTTACTCTTCTTTCACATATCAAGTAAACGGAGCTCAACCGATACAGTAAGTATGGTATACCATTGTTTAGAAATATGAGCGCAAACTTAGTTCCCTCGGTAGTTAGTCAAACTTATTCAAAGAAAATCTAGTTATGGTGATGAAGGCGCCGACTCTTCATTCAAGATCGTAAGTCGTAAGATTAAACAAACTCATAGAAAATGTAATACGAGGCTTGTCCAGAAAGTAAGTACCATTTCGTTCTACCGCCGGCACAGCGCTAGCGACGATGTTCCGCGCATGCGCTCTAGTCTCCTTGGTTCATTGTTGAACAGCTGACGCAATTACGGCAAAATTTTATTGTGTTTACATTAGTTAGTGTGCACTCAAAATGTTTAAAACAATTTCTGATCCCGCGGACTGTGAAGTGCGTTCTGTAATACGATTTTTGAACGCAAGGAACATGAAACCTGCTGAAATTCATCGCCAACTTACAGAAGTCTATGGACAAAAAGTTATCAGTGATGGTATGGTAAGAAAATGGGTTCGGCAATTCAGTGATGGGTGAACTAATGTTCATGACGAGGCTCAGAGCCGATGTGAGCGATGAATTGGTTGAAAAAGTGAATGAGAAAATTCGTGGAAACAGCCCTCACCATAAGAATGCTTTCTGATGAATTCCCACAAATTTCAAAATCTCTTTTACATGAGATTGTGGTTAATCGCTTGAATTATCACAAGTTGTGTTCCCGTTGGGTTCGGAAAATGTTTACGGATGAACACAAAAAGAAGCGACTTGGCAGTGCATTGACTTTTCTCACCCGTTGCAGTGATGAAGGAGACGAATTCTTAAACAAGATTGTTACAGGTGATGAAACTTGGGTTTGTCATGTCACTCCAGAGTCCAAACAAGTCAATGGAGTGTAGACATTCACGATCCCCCAAGAAACAAAAGTTCAAAACAACTTTGTCGACAAGAAAAATCATGTGCACTGTGTTCTGGGACAGAAAGGGCATTCTGCTTGTTGATTTTCTACCCAGAGGAGAAACAATCAATGAGGAACGATATTGTGAAATACTGAGAAAACTTCGGCGTGCGATTTAGAACAAAAGACGTGGAATGCTTAGTGAAGGCATTGTGTTGATCCATGACAACGCACATCCCCATTCTATTGGTGCCACTCAAAACCTTATTCAAGAATTTGGTTGGGAGCAATTAGACCATTCGCCGTACAGCCTTGATCTGGCACCTTCTGATTTCCACTTGTTTTTGCACTTGAAGCGAGATTTCGGAGGGCTGCTTTGACAGCGATGACGACGCTGAAGACGGTGTTCGGCAATGGCTCACGTCAATGGCGGCATCTTTCTTTGAAGAGGGTATAGAAAAGTTGGTTCCTCGCTACGACAAATGTTTAAACTATTTTGGAAACTATGTAGAAAAATAGTTTAAGATATCCTTATTTCTTGTAGAAATAAATTTTGTTGAAAAAAAATTGTCTGTATATTTTTTTCCAAAACGGTACTTACTTTCTGGACAAGCCTCGTAGCTATCTCTTTGACAACACAAGTGCTCCATCTGTTTAGAATCAATGAACAGTTGCTGTAGTGGTAGTCGTTGATTTTTGACGAATAAAACATCGGTCACATTTTGATACTTTTAACGGGGAAAATATAATCCAATATCTTTGAATCTTATACCATATAAAGCTGAATTTTTTAGTGTACCCTATTTGTTAAATAAATCAATTTGTTTGGTTAAAGTATTCATTGCTTATATTTCTTATATTTTGAAATTGGATTTTGATAATATGCAGAGTATTTAGCAGAATGTTATAAAGAGAATATTTTTTTAATGTCTAAATATGGCTAAATTACAGTACATGCTCTGTAACCTAAAATACAACCTAAAACTAAAAAAACCCTGATCCTAAACTAAATTATAGTTACCAATAACAGTATGTTTCCAGTTAGCTAACATATCACCGCTTAGCAAACAATGCCTCATTTTTTACAAAATTTACTTTTGGTTCCATTTTATTATGGCGGACGTTTAGCATTGATTAATACAATGTTAAATCCTGGAGATACTTCCTAAGATTATGGAGATGCTGCTTTTCTGTAATTTGTTAAGGTCCAATACCACCTATTTGCAAATCGATAAAGAACCAATACCGCCTAACATTGTAAATTTATTAACTTGTCTTTCTTTTTTTCGATAGTACATGCTGTGTTAGAAATAAAAATAGTATTATATTAAATGTACAATACATGTAGTATAAAAAATATACTATGTACATAGTACTGGGAAATTACTCCTTCTAAAAGTATTACAACAGAACGGCTACCAAATGTCTGAAATCATACAGGCAATGTAAAGACAAGTACAACCTGTAAAGTGCCCGAAACGTCGACTGTACTCAACATGCAGACATTAGTGATGTACAGAAGACCAAGTACATAATAACAATATATGTATTTGAAAATAAGCAGTTTTTCGTACTTCCTGTAAATTTACTAAAATATTAGTTAGGTGGTATTGTTAGTTAAGCGATGATGTATAACTTGATATCATTACTTAACTTTCTTAAAAAGGTCTAAAAGTTAGAATTGTAGGTTAGGGCGTATTCTGTATTTTGCAATAATTATTTCAGGCTGGGCCTACTCTTGTTTCTGTTTTTTTTTTTTTTACAAGGCAGGCAATGGGTGCAGGCTACATTATTGTGATTTTTAAGATAGGCTATTCATTTCTAAGTTTGTGTATGATTTATAACAGTTTTTATAGTTAAAAGTTTGAAAATAAACATAATGCAACATTGATTAAACAAACAAAATAGTTTATACAGTAGAACCTTGATAGCAAGACTCTCAAATATGGCATTATATTTAGACTCTCACGAGTTGTTTCTTCCTCCCGCTACTGTATTTTGTTTTTTTTTATTTTTCTTATTCATGTTTAGACCTGAGCGTAAGACCCGTTCTGTTAAGTCACTGACCGTGGGAACTACGCACTGCATCGTACTATAAAGGTTCGGTTTCACAATAAGACGTGCCATAGAGAGTTAGAGCAGCGATCTATACTGGGACAAAAATTCATGCTATTAAGGTTTTTAAACTAATAATAAATAGTCGTGCTATAGAGGTATCTTTAACATTAAGTGTTATGGCAATCTCAGGGGGATTAGAAAAAGCACTTGTTATCAAGGAAGTCGTGTTATTGAGGGCCGGTTAGGGAGTGTCTACTGTACTTTTTTTATAAATGTTTAGGCCTACTAAAATTGAATCCTTTTGTTATAATTGTTTTATTTTTATGTGCAGAACGCTGATCAATTCGCTCAACAGATCGAGAAGTCCCTTGCGGACATGAAGAACTTATTCCTCGAGTGGAAACAAGTGAAACAAAAAAAGACTGAATAGTTCAAACAAAAACTAACAGTCACTAATGTAGCTGTATATTTTTAGAAGTAAGAAGAATGGTAAGATAGATTATATATGGTGATACAGAGATTTTTAATACAATATCGTTATACATATTAAATCAATAACATTATAGTTGGGGTTGGTTTTAAGTAATTGACAACGATTTACGTTATAAAGGCTGACTTCGATATTAATTAATTTTTTTCAAGAAAGTTTGTTTTACATTATACAGATTTTATTAGACGGAACAATGAATTCATATGTATATAAACAAACTTACATTTATGATTATTCATTTTTTATAAAAATCTAATTATGTATTTTTATTGTACAGTATTGTTAATTTATTGAAAGGTTAAACCTCAAATTTATATAAATAACACATCACAGCTTTGCTATTCATCAGTTGGTGAGATAAATTAATAATTTTCTACAATGGTTTAGTGAAATCCCTGCTCAAAATTGGTGGTTTTTATTATATGGTAGGCTAATGTTTTTAAAATTTCTATACCATCTAAAACTCTTATTTTAACTAGACGGCAAAAGGATATACATTAAAAAGAAATATGGTTTGTGATAAAATGTTTAAAATTTAATTTAATTTGACCCTCGAACAGTCAAATCTCCTCAGTCGGCTCACAACATCAAATTTCGGTTGTCTAGATAAGCACTTTTGATAATTGATATCAGTTATTATTAGCTGAAAAGCATTCAATTTGGTACCAATCGAAGGAAAATTGTTTGAATGTGTTTAACAATTGATTGATGATGTGTTGCATAATCTAAAACGGCAAAATCATGTAGTCCAATTTAACATCAATCTTTAGGAAGGTTGTTTACATCAGCTGAGTTTATTGTTCCACAGTGTGTCAAGAAGTATAAGTTTAGAGGTTATGATGTGGATCTAGATATTTTAAAATTATAACGGAACCTAACCTAGCTGACTGATCGAGCAATCTTCGTGAAATAATTAAGACGGGTCCACGTGATATCACCGAAAAAATGTAAATATATCAAACAAACTACACATTTATGACTTCTTTTGTATGTTTTATGTTTTTGTTTGTTTGTGTAAATACAATTACATTTTTACCGATAGTCGTCGGTATAGATAGATAGATAATAGTCTTTATTAGGGTGAAGTTAGGACCATTAGGTCTTCTCTTACACTTAACCCATATACATTTAACAATTTTGTGTAAATATTGGCACTCTTAAGCATAGAACAAAACAAAAATACACATAAAAACTAAGAAAGAAAAATCCTAAACTAATGCAGTTGGTACAGAGTGAGTCGCCAAATCTTTGGTTGTAGATTGAAAACAATATTGACGGAATATAACCGTTATTGAAGAAATTTAATTTCCGTAAACAATTAAGATCGCAGACTTATAAAGTTTCTTCAATGCAAAAGAAAATTTCAAGCTTTTCATGCCTCAAAAGAATCAAACTATTGGTTTTTTTTTGGTTTAACGTCCTGCTGTTTTGCACTTAAGGCTAATGAAGACGGGACTTACAGTTTTACGTGGAATCCGAACCACAGCCAATGATGTCTGTTAAGAAACCATTTAGAAAATTATTCGGGGTCAATGGGAATTGAACCCGGATCTTTTCCATTGATGGTTGCCATGACGATTGATAAAAGCTTTGACGCCTTAAAACCACGGCTATCGTGGCATCAAACTATTGGTAGCAAAACTCATTTTCACCACTGCTCAAGTTGTCTGCACCCTCTTGAACTTTGTCTGAAACCCATTTTTACCTCTGTTTTGATCAAATGGAAATGTAAAATTGTGTGTGCATTATAAAATCTGCACGGTGACAATATTTAATTGTTTGAATGTCTTTCTGTTAAGAGTATGTAAATAATAATAATGCAATCAGTAAGAAAGTTTTGAGAATAAATTGGCCGTACATGACCTTCATTTAATTTGTTGTAAGTGAAACAGAGTTGGTTAGCTTTCACATTGAATCAGTTTTGTACCGATTGTGTGCAACAAATCTGAAGCAACTAGTTGCATGTTTTGTGTTCATATTTATAATTAATTGATCCTGACTTAAATACAAAGATCTTCATTCAAACTAACCACCTAATGTAAGATTGCAACATACAAAACACATTAGTTGCACATCTGTGGTCTGTTGCATCAGGCTGATCGGTTGTTTCATATTTTGATGTACTGTGACAGTTTCATGAATCTTGTATGAGTCAGATTCATACAACCAGTCTCATGAATCGCATACAACCAGTTAAAGAGTAGTTGCATTAGTGTAAAAGTTGTCTAAATGATTTTAGTTTGGTTGATATACAATTTAATAGTTGATTACAGTTTTCTTGCAAATACTTTTTTTACCAGTTGCTACATAACACATATTTGTAAATGAACCGCATGTTACTGTCAAGAATGTAAAGAATATAGTAGTTTGTAAATAAATAGCCTACAATTATGAAAATGACCAACTTTACCACAAATAAAATAATAATTATAAAATTACTCCTGTACACCTAATGAGATGTAGTAAGATTGTTGTTCAGGTTAAGTTATTTTAGGACATTTCATATGTGTAAATGCAATAGATTCCTTCCCCGACCCTAATGGAAATGAACTTATGTTCGTACAGTGAAACGGTCGGTTAAATTAAAAATGGTATCAGATCTTGATAACATCGAAATGCTACAGTATCTGTTAGTTGAAAGAGGATTAGTAAAAAGTCCAACAAAAACAATTACACAATCAGATTGAATCATCAATTACTTCACCATCATTTTACCTAACCTAATCTAACCGGATGTAATTAATATAGCATAGTTTGCCGAGGTGTATTTGAAAATTTGCGGTTAAAGAGGGAGTATACTGTAAATTTGTTATAAATTATAAATTTTTGATCAAATATCCAACTTGAAAGTGATGACCGCAACTACAATATTTCAAAAATAAAAATCCGTCACATTTTGGTCAAACTTAAGATTTGGTCCGATTGGTGTTGATTTCAATGACATGGTGCTTTCAACGCAAGTTTCAATGCAATTTTCTTCCTTACGTATAGTATATTGTTAGTTAGTTGAAATTGTTTTCAAGTGTAAATTTAATATCGTAAAATTATTACGACATTTTCCTCGTGTACAGAATAAAATTGTATTACTTTGCGGAAAAATTAATCGAACTGTCAAAAAAACCACAGTATTCAGGTGTACAGTTAAGTCTAATTGAAATAGTACAAATAATTACCGTTAATGTTGTGTAAATATTTTGAATTTTATAAACTGTCTACAGAAACTTTATTTAATCGTAGTTGTTACTCTGTAATGTAAACTGTGAAGTGTGTTAAATTGAAACAGTTTGTCGTAAGGTTAAGCAAGTCTGAACATGTACATTTTGAATCATTGAATGATAAATACAGTATGGATAACTGGTAGGTAGGAGTGTGCTAGTATTATTTATATAATAATTTAGCATAGCCTTAAACGTTTGCTGACCCGATTGATAAATATTTCTAGAGATCTACAAGGTCGGTTTTCATGCTGTTTGTTTTAAATGAAAGAAATGTTGTCATTATTATAAAAAAATTATGAAGGGCCATTTTTATTTCATCGTTATATTTACAAGAGTACATTTTGTGGTTTTTTGGTTTTAGGATACAACCCTATTGATACCTATTTCTGGAGATCTACCTGGCCGATTTTATATAGGTTAGTTTTAAATGAAAGAAATTTTTGTCTTTTTAATCAAGACATTATGAAACGTAAGTCCTATTTTTATTTCATCATCATATTTTAAGAGAGCATTTTTTGGGGGTTTTTTGTTTTATTTTACAACACTATTGCTACCTATTTCTGGAGATTCCTTTTGCCCTATAACTTTTTTTACTAACCCATCTGAAACAGCCGACCTCGGGAGGTTTTTTTTACCAAGTTCTTTATAATCTTGTTGTACCGAGAAAAAACCAAATACACTTTGTCTCATTGACAAGAATAGGATTCATTTTACGGTTGTATTTTTTCAGTTCAGTATTAAATTTCTCAATCTTGAAAGCCTCAAGTTATGTTATCTTAGAATCAAAAGTTTCTCAATGACCAGAAAGTTATTATGGATGTCACAATATTTTAGACAAATTATCTTTACACTGAAGACATTTCTGATGTCGGTATGGATGCAACTTGTTTTTGTATTGAGTAGCAATGTGAACAGTAAAGCAGCGTCTATTAATTTGATGGGTACAACATCCTCAGCAACCATGAATTAAGTTGAACTTTGTATTATCGTTATCCTTTGTCTGACGATTTTAACAGTTACACCAATTTGGAAATGAAACGGACTACAAAAATTTCCTCTTGTTTCCTCTTGTTTTCAAGTTATTTTCGTTTATTTTATAATTTTTTTTATAGAGGAGTACAAGCCTCACCACTGTGACCCAAATGGATCTATTGTGGTATGCTTTCCCTTTAATGGTCATCCCAGATCCCTCCCAGGACTCTTATGAAACCAATGAGGGTTTGGGATCAACACCATGGTCCTATTCTGGGCTGACAAAATCACTTCCGAGCCTCTCACTCGCACAGAAAGTGTTGAGGCCGATTCAATCCCAAGGGAGCAGAATCGACAGGGGTCTTCCGAGACCAGTTCCATTTTTTTTGAGGTTGTACTTGGCCGGGCAGTGGGCAGTAAGGATGCCCACAATCCGTCTGAGATTGTTTCTGCCCAATAATAAAAGCTTTTGAACTTTTGACTTAGATTTTGTCTTAGACTTATATTTTGTATTCATTAATTTAAGTTCTAAATCACCTTGGTATGGGGAGTACAAAAAGGAACCAGTTTAAAAAAAAAGGCAGACAAATCGTAAAACACTGGTAGTTGGCAATTAATTTAAAAAAAATGTTCAGTCTGTATTGGTATTGGTTATCCTTACTGTATATTATAATCTCAGTGATTTATATATTGCAATTCTTTTTAACGTAACATATTTTAACTACACCATGAGGTTCTTAGCTTTTCTAATAAACTTCATGAAAATTGTAATTATAAATTTAGGTGCATAGATATTGTACTGAGCTAATTGTAACTGTTATTCAGTGTATAGTAATTAAGACATTACACATAAATTTAAAATGCTCTATGCAATACTTTTTTTTAGGCAATTTACACTTCTTGTATTGGTAGTTTTAGTTGAAGTCAAAAATCAGAAATGGTTGTCTCTCTTACTCGTAAATATCTTACATTTTTACTAGAAGGGACCTCTCTTACTCTTTTTACGGTCGATATATTAGGAAAACTGAAGAAGTGTCAGTTTTACTAGTTCATCGCGGTCTTCCGTACTGTCGGCCTATCATAAGTTTTCAGTTGAAAAAGTGTTCATAACTGAAAACTTGCCTAAGAGGTGATGAACTTCTAAACACAGTATTTTAAAGCGTTAGTATTTCAAATCATTTTTTTTTTATGAAGTTTTATCTGCAGTACCTTCAAAAATAAATGAGGGTTAGCTCATACAGCTTGACAATTACATATCACACATTTTGGAAGAAATAGTTTTTATATCTATGAATGAAGCTTTTCAAAACTGTGAATCATAATTAATACTGCTGAGCTTTGATCCTCCAAAATTGAAAGTAAATTTTGTATGCAGGTTTTGTAACTAAGTTAAATTTTTAGTATGCTACCATTTTCTGTACTGGAAATAATCAAGTGTAACAGACGTATGCACAAATCAAGGGTTCTGTTTTTCCTTCTAGGAAGTTCCCTAAAGAAGTATCTGAGGAAATTAGAACTAATTATTTTCATTTCACCTTGTAAGAAACATAAACAATTTAGGCTAACCTGACAAAACCTACCAACCTGGCGTTTTGTTTAGTTTGTAAATTAATGATAGGCAGTATTTTTAATTAAAAGATGAAGATTTTTATAGTGGGTTTTCATTGCAGTTTTTCTTTGCACATTTTTATAGTTGTACAACTAGCCTAGAAATCTCATGGCATGATTTGTTACTGCAAACTTTAGTTGTCATTATCCGTAATACAAAATAAACAGAATAGCATGTAAGTTAAAAATTAAAATACCAACAAAGTTGATTGAATGGTGTAACAATAATTACTTTGGTATATATTTATATCTTATTTCTTTTTTAGTTTTTTGTATCCTTCTCAATTCTTTTCACTGTCTCTAATTTTGCAAAGAGCTTGAAATGATTTCTATATATTATTTACAACAGAACAATGCAAGTATTAGAAGATTTAAAGTTTATGTATCATTGTTAATATATTTGTATTTTAAGTGACTAATTTCTGTACTAGATGGAAATGTTGTTTCTAGTTCAATAGGTAAGAATCAATTTATACATACATTTTTAGTGTCATACCTGAAAAATATACATTGATTTTTGTTATGTGTTTGTTTTATTAAGAACCTGTCTTGGGGTGTTTGGAAAATGTAGATAGTTTTCGAGTTAGAAGTCGGTAAGTATGATGCGTATACTTTGGATGACGTTTGCGGCTGTATCAGTATTGTAAATCTCTATATATAAAAGGCAAAGCCCTCACTCACTCACTCATCATCACTAATTCTCCCACTTCCCATGAAACTAGAGAAATGAAATTTGGCATGTGAATACTTTGTGATGTAAATAGGAAAACTAAAGAAGTTTCATTTTGATATTCAAATTTTTAGGGGTAGTTTTGGGTTTTCATTCCCAAAAACGATTTTGGCTTTATGTTTTTTTTGCTATAGCGGGAAAACGAAAGATCGGATCTTAAATTTGATGGAAAATCGTTAGTGTCGAAGTCAATTATCTACAACTTTTGCATCTAACATTTTTGTCTGTATCGAACGGTTACCGAGCAAAATTAGCTTATAGTTGAAAAAAGTACTAATTTAAGAATTGCCATTCCCAAAAATGGTTTTGTATTGGGTTCTATATATAAAAGGCATTATAAATAAAACATAACATATGTTGTTAGAAAGTACCATCAGGGGTTGGCGTGTGGAGCACGCCCCCTAGTCTGATATAAAGTATAGGTCCCACCATACACTGCTTATAAGGTAAGGGGGAAAGTGCAGGTGTAAGTAAATAGTAGTAGATGCTGTATAAAGTAAATGGTTCTAAGGGCTGTATAAATTAAATATTAGTAAATACGGTATAAATTAAGTAGCAGTAAATGCTGTATAAAGTAAATACGGTATAAAGTAATTATTAACCCATTCAGGATGAATGATGTTCTGGAACAACATGAGCTCCTGTTTGCAAAGGAGTGACACTTTTGAATTTTAAAAATGTCCAAAGGAGTTTAAAAAATGTTCTCTGAGTTCAATAAAACCTTAAACATAAGTCGTTTATTATAATACTAAATAAAAGAGGCAAATTTTAAGTAAATTATTCACAGATTAAATATTTTTTTGTAAGAAAATCTTGAAATCAAGTGTACACACAACAGCAGGTTACAGTCGGGGCAGTGGTAGGTTGTGATTTTTACTTTTTTACTTTCTCCACCCTATACGTAGTATATGGAGAAAGTATTGTTTTCGTCCAAATTTTCGAATTTGAATTTTTAGTGGAATTATCAGATTTGTTGCTCCCTGAACACCAAAAAAATGTTTAGTGGAATTATCTGTATTGGTGCTCCAAGAACCCGAAAATACTTTTAGTGGTATTATTTGTTTTGGTGCTCCCTGAACCCAAAAGTGTTTTTTTTTGTGATGTCTGTCTGTAAGGATGTGTACAGAGCTGGAGACCATACCAACGGTCCGATTTTGATGAAATTTGGTATGTAGGTGTAGTTCTGGAATATCTCCAGGCGTTTTTTTCATTTTTTTAAATTTTTAATTTTTAAGGGGTTTTACCCCCCAAAAAACGAGAAAAATCAAAATTTCTCAAAAACGGCTCTAACGATTTTGATAAAGTTTGGCTTATTTGTAGCCCTTAATGTACCCTACAATATGCAAAAAACCGAATCTTTCTAAAAATTCTCGTTTAGGTAATAATAATAATAATAACAATAACTGATTTTGGGGGGTTTTTGGCTAAAAATTGGGTTCTTTTTCAAAATATTTTTTCATGCATCTATACAGGCCTAATTGACATGTTTGGTGCAAATTTGTTCGAAATCGATTGAATAGTTTAAATATAATAATTATAATATAATATGGATGTGTGTTACATGCATCTAATATTTTCCATGGTAACATTTTCCTACTTTTGAAATTCTAAATAACTTTCTTGAAGGTATAAAGTTTCAACTGGGAGAAAGTATGTGGCAGTTATCTGGTACCGTTTATTTCTTTTGTTGTTGTATAGTAGCAAACGTAGCATTGCTTTTAAAACGGCTAAGGAATATCGAATCCCATCATATTGGATGTTTGGCACTGCTTGGTAATACTGGTCTCGGGGCAATAGCCTTTTATTTTCTCAATGTGCGATGCATTTCAAATATCTTTTTCGGAAAGTTTTTTCATAATTGTACAGCTATATAACAATGTAACAATAAAATGTAACTCAGCATATTTTACTGTGAATTATTGCCCAACACCTGTGCAGCTTTATAGCCAGATGATTGGCTATAAGATTTTTTTTCAAACAGCAAACTGTGCTATCTTCCAACTCGCTCCCTTTCAATAAAGGGTGTTACTTTTATTCATCCCTTTCTCTTCTCTGCTTAGAAATTCCAGTGACCTCTGTCAATACTGTAAAATGTCTTCAAAATGAATGAAAGAGTTAAGGCTAGCAAAACACTACAAATGACTTTCCAGAACATCACTACCACTTTTGTATGATTTTTACATAACCTTCTAGAATGCCATTACTATTTCAGTGCAATTTGGTACTATATACAGGGTGATGCAAAAGTTCTGCAACCCCTTTGTAATTTTAAACCTGTTACACGTATTAACTCCAAACTTTCAGGAAGTTATATTGGGCAAATTCTGCACCTTTTAGGGTTATGAATGAATTTTACCCTTTAAAGGGGTGGAAGGGGTAGCATGTCAAAATTTTTAAATAATATCACTTATTGTGTGATACCTCATTTTAAAGCCCTTGTTAGATGAAAAAGTAAAGTGAGACGTTGGTGTAAAGTAAACCCATCTCCGATACTCCAATCCAAAATGGCGGAGCCAAGAAGTTCAGATTTTTGTACGTATTCTACACACAATTTTAGATTTGTATTAACCAAATTATGTCTACAAATTCTTGGGAATTATTTTTTTCTAAATCATAATTAAAAAAATTGTGCAATGTTTCTGTAACCTAAACTGAATACACATCTAATTGTATGTAGAATGCAATACGCAGAAAATTGGAAAATCTGAGTTTCTTGGCTTCACCATTTTGGATTGGAGTATCAGAGATGGGTTTACTTTATACCAATTTTCTCGTCTCAACGAGGGCTTTAAAATGAGGCATCGTAATAAGGGTTACTATTTAAAATTTCTGAATTTCAACCCCCGCCACTCCTTAACCGAAAAAGGGTAAAATTCATTAATAACTTTATAAGGTGAAGAATTTGCCCAATATAACTTCCTGAAAGTTTGGAGTTAATCCGTGTAACAGGTTCAAAATTACAAAGGGGTTGCAGATCTTTTGCATCACCTTGTATACTAATTAAAGGATATTTTGGGGGAGAGGGTGTACAGTAAATAGAAGTAAATACGGTATAAAGTAAATGTAAGTAAATACGGTATAAAGTAATATTAAATTTGGTATAAATTACTTATATTAAGTAATAATAAAGTACTTTATTAAGTAAATACAATAAAAAGTAAATTATTTATAAAGTAAATAGTTGTAAATGAATAACTAAAAACACTTTGTTTTGCCATACTATCTAAACTTTTATGACTAAGTTACTACAAACTTTAAGCAATAACCTTCCAAAGTAAACAGATCAGCATACGTTTTGAAGTTGGGTAAATTTTTCATTGGCATACCTCAAGGAATCTGGCGATACCTTTATTATGTTACTTCACTATTTGAAGGCATTTGACTGTCTAAAAGCCATAACAGAACTTTAGGTGATTTAAAAAAAAAATTTCATATTAATGTAGGAGGCAGTATGAAAAGAATGTAAGGTAAGTTTCATGTCTCAGAAGCTGCAGTTCTGTTAAAAAACATTGGTTTTCACAAAAGAGAATTAATGTACTGTGACATAAATCTTTTATGTTTAGGCTAAATTTATAGTGCTGTAAGGAAAAGTACTATGGAATTTTGTTAACACAATGGAACTGTTTTGATAGTCTTGAAGAAAAAAAAACATATATTTTGAGAAATAATGGTACTTTTTAAATGACAAGTTGACAAGATGTGCACAATTGAAAGGCGCTATCAAGATTAACTGAATAGACACGGCAACAGCCTCTGATTACAGCGCTAATCTTACCACCAAACTACATCTATACTTTTACTAAACCATCTTTCTCATTTTGTATGCATTTTTAATGTTATTTGCAAAGTTTGAAATCATCGGAACTTTTCGGTCAAACTGGCTTGCTCCCCAATAAGTTCAGACAGTCGAGAAAAGTTACTTTAAGAGGTTAATTTATAAGAACTCAAGTTTAGTTTTAAATAAACGAATAGATTTAAGTAACTCACCACTTCTTCAAACTTTGTCATTGCCCAGATCTTCCCTCTCCATCCCTAACCTAACGGTATAATGGCTTACTTTTGTTAGGCGGTTATGTGTTGGAATTTTGTTGTTCCTGTAGTCTTTAAGTTGCCTTCGAGAATGCTGTAGGTGGCTCAAAAAGATTTTGTGAAAGTACAAAAAAGTTTATTATTTATCAAAAATTAAATATTAAAATTTGTGTAGTAATACATAAGTATCTATACTGGTTTCCTATCCTACTTATTAACATAGTACACTCAGCGCATGCGTATAGACTGTCTGTGACATATGCGACGGAGAGAGTACAAATTATTCTCTCTCTTTCTTCTTGCACTACGCATGTATGTCAAACAATTCCTACTCTTTCTTTTTAACTGCTGATTGAAGTCTGAGAAAGGCCAATCCATTCAACCGCACTTAAAGAAGTTTCACTTCAAAACGCCACTAAGGAGTGTAATGCGAAAATTGGCTTTCTCCCAAGAAAAACAGCCTTTCCATTGCTGTTACAACTCCACTCTCATCTACAATCCTGGTGGGCCCTGTAATGCTTAGCAACCCGCACCAAGATATTGATATTTATTCTTGTGAGATGTTTCAACAAGAGTCACGGCAGCCTTAAAGTAATCGGTAATCTAGTCGGATGAACTTCTGTGATTGGGTAGAGAGAGCTTTGCTTAGAGGTGAAGATAACTCTAAGGCAAGAACAGTTTGAGATCAAAGTTCGTTGTCTTGCAGGTTCGTGGTTGTATGGTAAAAAAACACTGTTAAATACTAAACTGTCTAGCTTTGGTTATCCGACTGATTTAACGAAGTGTGTGTAATTATTAATGTTCAGGAACGTGATGGATGGGCGGCAATGGTGGAGCAGGCCAAGAGCAAGTACGTGCTTCTGATGTGCTAGTGTAGAAAAACATTTAAAATACTAGCACACACAATTTTATTATGCCCCCAAAACATTAAAAAAATAAAAGCTGATACTGTCTCAACGACCATCATAGGTGTTTTAGAAGGTTCCGTTTGGAGTTAATATATTTAAAACAATTTACGTTCCCAATAAGATACCTTACGTTATAAAACTAGACAAAATGTTACTGGCTAAATATTTTTTGAACTGTTTTTTTTAATTGTTTGTATTTTTTATTAAAGAAGCAGAACAGCTGGACTTGGATCAGATGACATTTTGTACATGGCAACATCAGACATTAACTTGAAAAAAACTTCTACTTAAAGACTTAGCCCCTTTAACTTTCATATTCACAACCGCTTACATTAGTCCTATCTAGCTTACAAAAATTAGAATTTTCTCTTAAGATTTTTATATCATCCGGAAGTTTGACCCTTAAAATTTGTTCGAGTAGTAGTGCAAATAAACATAGGTCTCATGTAATATAAGTTTATAATGACTAACTTTAAATTTGTGATTAGTTTTATACGATATTTGTTTACATACCAACTAAAGTCGTGTTTACAATAAGTAACAAAAACATATAATAATCTCACTAAAAAAAATAAGGTATATTATATAGTTTACAACCCAACTAAAGTCGTGCTTATTCTAATAACAAAACGCAAATAAACACACAAAACAAACAGAATTATTGCTTACATCCCAACTAAAGTCATACTTGGGCTTACACTAAGTAACAAAAACGCAAACTAAACTGATAAAACAAGATTATTATTTACATCCCAACTAAAGTCGTGTTTAGGCCTACACTAAGTAACAAAAACGCAACTAAGAAATGTAAAACGAAAATGTTAGTAGCTTTGAAAATGATTGAAATAATATTCAAATCAGCGATCATGCAATGAAGGAGTAGGTCTACGGAAAATAGAGGATTGTCCGAGAGAAAAACAAGTAACAAGTAAGGTTATATATAATTTTATTAAATTGATATGAAGCCAGGTGCTTGACTATTATTGAATTAATTTTTATGTTTTGATTTCAAAATTTGAAATTATTAAAAGCCTCTAATAATTCAAACAAATATTTTCTTAGAAAATATCTATCTTACTTTTGCGTATAGTATTTCTTAGATTGAAAATAGTATTCAACACAGTTAAGAAAGAAGATTGTAGCTCTGTGGTTATTTTGTTTTGCAAGTACGTAGGGGAGACGTGTATTTTTATAGCTCTTACATTATGCAAGAGACTTTGCAGAGACTCTGTTTGTAGGGGAGGGGGGATTGCATACGTAAGGCAATCGATGCTAAGGTCTTGCGTGACCTGCACACTTTCACCTGTAGCTTCTTCTAAACAGTTCTAAATATAAACGGCCAGAAAGTTTTTATAACTTATACTTACTATATTATACTATCAATATCAAGTCGTTACTTTTACGTCAAGAAGTTTTGTCTCTTTTACCTTACGAATCAATTAGAATTGATTTTACAAATTTGTTTGTAAACAACCTTAGTTGTTATCAAGTAAACAAAACTTTGTTACCGTACTTAAGTACTATTTTGTATCACCCACTTTTGTTAAAATTATACTAGGCCTATTCATAGTGAATCAGTATCTCAAAATTACTAAAAGCTTGGCTTAATCCATTGTTAAGTAGCCTAAAACAAATTATGCAAAATTCTGAGTTTTAAGTAGGCCTATATATTTGTACTTAGTGATCAACTGTGATGATTATAATTATGTATTTTTTTACATTTGAGAAAATTTCAATGAATTTCTCAAGTTTTATTTGCTATATAAAATAAACGGTACCAGGAACTGGCACATACTTTCTCACAAACACATTTAAATTACTAAACAGATTCACTGTGACTTGTAGGGTGGGGTAGGAGAGTTTTTTTTATTAAAGATGGAGATTAACTAATAATTATTATTATTATTATCTAGAGAGAAAACTATTCGATCGATTTCGAAAAAATTGGCACCAAACACGTCAATTAGGTCTAAATAGATGCACGTAAAAAGGGTTTAAAAAAATTTGAAAAACAACCCGCTTTATGGCCAAAAACCCCCAAAAATCAGTTATTATTATTATTATTAGCTAAACGATAATTTTTAGAAAGATACGGGTTTTTGTATATGGTAGGGCACATTAAAGGCTACAAATAAGCCAAATTTGATCAAAATCGTTGGAGCCGTTTTTTTATAAAAAAAATAATAACTGATTTTTTAGGGGTTTTTTGGCCAAAAAGGGGGTTGTTTTTCAAAATTGTTCAAAACCATTTTTCGTGCATCTATACAGGCGTACTTGACATGTCTGGTGCAAATTTGGTTGAAATCGATCTAATAGTTTTCTCTCTAGCTTTGTATACATACAGACATACATACAGACATTTTGTAAAAACCACTTTTTTGGACTCAGGGGGTCCCAAAACGGATATTTCCACAAAAATCTCAACTTCGATTTTTTTGCGATCACTGTACTTTCTCTATACGTACTATAGTATAGTGAGAAAGTAAAAATCAGGTGTGGGATTAACACTTTTTTATATCTGCAGTTTTTATATAGGCCTATATAAATTAATATATATCTATTTTTTTAAATATATATATTAAATATATTTATTTTATTAATTTTAAATATATGTATAAATAAATTTGCATGTATATATAGGGTATATATATATATATATATATATATAATTTATTATCCTATCCTATACTCTAATACGAGCAATGTCTGTTTGTTGGTTTGTTTGTGTGTACGAGCAATCTCGAGATCCAGCGGAAGGATTTTGCTGAAACTTTGGGATTAGAGGCTTTTGGGACTAAAAAATCGATTGGTGAAAACCACTACCTCAGGAAAACTCGTATTTTTCTGAAAAACTCATTTGAAAATTGAAAATTTTTAACATTGGGGTTATGTAATTTAAAATCAATAGGATACATATGACAAACATCAGCTGTTTCCTATAATATTTCCATCAGCTGTCTCCTATAAATATTTTTTTTTTTTTTTTTTTTTTTTTTTTTTTTTTTTTTTTTTTTTTTGTCTTAAAGGTTAGAATTGTTTTAAGCTTGAAATCAGCTGACCCGTGCTAATATTTCGCGAGTTTTATGAGTAGGCCTACAAAACAGTACTTACCTGATTTGTATTTTGTATTTACATACATTTTCCTATAAAAAAAAACACAATTAACAAAAATACCGAGTAATGCTCGGTCGCCCAGGTACTTATATATTATTTTGAAACAATATTTATTGAACAGGCATAAATCAGTATTAGCCTAATACAGTATTTAATCGATTTCACAGTTGTATTTATTATTTTGAGGTTAGTTTTATGCTATCCGGGATGTGTAGATCATTACAGAATTTACATCCCGATATTAACCTTGATGTATTACAGAGATCGATAAAGCATAAGTCGTTTGAGAATAGATATTATTTATTTCATCTTTGATTGGAGATTGAAGTAAAGCGCATTAAATCATTTTAGTAATCAGCCTATGAGATCAAATTGGCGTTGATTTTAGCAAGTTTATCCGGTTTTCAATTGTTAAAACAAAATTAGTGGTCCATGTTAGTGAATATTTCGTTAATTATTTTAATAATAATAAGTTGTTTTTATAACAATGTTTAGTTTGTGTGTTCATTTGTGTACTTTTCATTGTGGGTGGCACAAACGTGAAACATCTACAAGATTGAAGATGGTAAAACTTACTATCAATAGTATCAACTAGGTAAGATATTTAAATTCGTAAAAACTAGGCCTAGGCTAAGAAACTATAATGTAGGTTATTAACTTTGACAAATCCAGTAATATTACAATCATCTGTTAAACAAACTAAAAAATATGTGTTGGCTATTTTTTTAATATTGGGGATTTGATGTCAAAAACAAATTATAAATCTTACAATAAGATAAAATTATTAATAGCCTACGTCTGTTGTAGCCCTACCTAAGCCTAGATTATAGGCTACGGGTCCGTTAAATATAGCAGAAGCTTTAACTTAAAATTTTAAGCAATAGCTTGCAAACACTAAGAATCTATTAGAATAGGCAAATAATATTTTATAGCGATGAAGATATTTAGATGGTTTTCTAATATATAGTTTTTATTATTTTTTTTAAATTTAGATTTTTTTTTAATATCTAGGCCTGCAGATTGATTTTAAGAAATTCTACGTATAGGCCAAAGGGTTTGGCACTTATAGTAAAGTCTGCAGTTATTTCATATTTATACCTAGGCCTACTGTAAATGGAAAATAAAATATACTACAAAAAAAAATAACATACATTGTATATATTGGCCTAACCTTACATTTAGGCCTAAAATAAACTTGCATACTATTTAAACAGCATTTTGAGGGTATTAGCTCAGATTCGTAAGAAATTATTAGCTATCAAGTAGACTATTTTATATAAAAATATATTTAGTTCTCTTTTTATTGAAAGGAACAGTTTTCCATTAAAATATTTCAAATCAGCAGTGCTATTATACTTATTTATAGTAGGCCTATAGTTCAAATGAGAAATAAAATGGCCATAGGCTGATTAATTAAGTGTTTTAAATTTATTACTAAATTATGTAACCTCATGATAGTGTTAAAGATTTCGCTAACATTTCCCATCTAATACTATTCGCGCACATTTAAACCATTGCTAAGTTTGTTGTCTGAAAGCTCTGACTTAATAGCACAACTTACTAGTAGAGCTTAGGCTAAATAAATGTTAAAAGCTTGTGTTTCTTATTCAACTAGCCCCATTTGTATTTTTAAAGCAGATACTTGTTAAAGAAGAGTCGGTAACACCATTGACTATATATATATATATACTTACATAGTCAATGGTAACATTGTCCACACTTTATTTTTGACATTAATTAGGAATTAATTGTAAAAACTTGTTTGCTTTAGTTGGTGTTTACTTCAATAGGCCTTTACTTCAACAGGCCTGCAAGTAAAATAAGTGTGAAATTAAAAATAATTATGAAAAGACACTTTGTATTGAGTAAAAATGAACAATTTTGATGATTGACTGAGTAAAATACTTAACCTACTACGTATTATTCGTAATATCATTGAAGAAAGAACAATATAGTGTTGTTTCTTCAATGGTAATATACAATCCAGGAAGCTATAAATACATTTACTGTATTGCCTACAAATTAACAGCTAATATTGGTTGCAATTGCCTTTCCCTACGACGTCTATCATGATTCAGGGGTGTGACGAAATAGTTATTGCAAAGTAATAAATAACTTTGTTGATTTAAGAATGAGTCAAATGAAATAAATGCATGTTGATTTGCGTTATTATGTGTGTCTCAAGCTGAAATGAATCACTAAAACTACCGCTAGATCTCAATAGCGTGTAGTTTGTAGTACAGTTTCTAGACAATAGTTCAGTGCATATTCGAGTGTTTCAAGATTATATTACCCGCGTGAATATTTCGCAAGCTAAGAATAATACGTCTACATTTACCTGATTTAATACGTTGATTTAATTCAGTTAATTAGGCCTACGTTTATTTATTTACGTTGGTTTATAAATAACAGTTCATAAAAATGTATAACGCTTTAATTTGTTTTAATTTGATTGATTGCTTGATAGATTACAACTTGCGTATAGAATGTAAACATCTAACTAACAGCTGTCATGCTATAGAAACAGACTGGTAATACATAGATGGCACCTTTCATTAGGAATCATATGAACTTTCATAGAAAGTTTTTTAATACATTTTTTTTAACGAAAGCATTAATTTTAAGCTATTTGTCTATTTTTTGTCAATAGCGGGGAACATATAATAAAGCTTTAAAATGACGTTTCAATCATTAATTTTGATAAAGAATTAAGGGTTTAATGTTAATATGGCTTTTCCACAAAAAAAAAAAAAAAAAAAAAAAAACACGTTTCAGAAAAATAATATATAAAACGACCAAACGAATTTTGTTAAACATTGCACAAATGTGAAAAATAGTTAGTTTTTGATATGGGTGTTCAGGGGCAATTTAAGGCTATATCTTTAAGGCTATTAAACCGTTTCTCACCACATCTAGTTATTTTAATATGTTTTCAACAAACGAAGACTTGAAAAAGACCTTTCAGCGCTGGCAATGCTAACTGGAAGTGTAAGAAGGCATTTGAGCATTGTTTTTATCAATGGATATGTAGGGCCTAAACATAATAGACAATTGACGAGGAGAGTGCGGGGCGTTGTGATGACGTTATATATATCTGGAATGTTTTATTTGAATTTATAAAATCATTATGTCTGATTGTATTTATAAAATCAAAATGAGCAAAATGTTTATCCTATAGTTTATTTAGTGGAAGATTACTGTATAAATATTCACACTTCATCTTGCCAAGGGGGGAGGAGGCGGCCGCCCCCCGCCTCCCTTTAAATGCGCCCCTGAGGGTGTTTATTTTTTTAATACCTAAGAAAAATATTCTAAAAACAGTGAGAACCTGCTACAGTTTTCTAAAATTCTCAAATAAAATAGGTCTTCATGGAATAATATTTTCTTTTGAACTAGAATAAGTTTTCAAGAGAAGCTTAATACAAAAGGAGACATTTTATTTAGTGTTTTAACTTGAATTTGTCTCTTACTTTAGACATCTCTGTTGGGCAATTTCAAATTCACAATTAATTTTTTTAACAGCATTGATAAAGCTTACCTACATTTATATCTGTAAAAAAGAAGGAAAATGCATTATCATTATCGTTAGGCCTATACAAAAAGTGTTGCGAAAATCCTCAACGGACTATATTTTTTATCGAATTCTAAAAGGAATTTATTTGACCAAAAAGGAACAAAAAATCCCCTTAGATTAGGGAATTTTGTGTTTGTAAAAAGATAATAAGTTAATATTTCATAAATTCTATCTTCTTAGATGAAAATAATAATAAAAGTTTCAATGAACATAGTTCCGAAAATACTTAGTTTACGAATTATCCGCCTTGGAAATAGAAAAGATATTGACCTCAAATTTAGAGTAGGCCTACATATTTATTACGCGTAACCTTTTACCCTTGTACAAAAAAACAGAACGTTCATTTGTATGGTTTCAAAATGGCGGCAATTAAAATTTTTAATGTTAAGGCTAACTCACAAAACCATTTCAGGAAAAAAGATAATTTTAATGACAAAAAATCGTAGCTCAAAGTAACTCAAAAGATAACCGCGTTATTGGCTAAAAACATAATTTCTTAGTAGTTGTTTATAACAATATACACTTGAAGTACTCATCTTTGCCATGGTGGTCAATTTTCACCCTCCACTAATGCCGCTTAGGAGCTAGTAGCAAACTGCCACCCATACACTAAGGATTTAGTTTTTAGGTACTGTTGACGCAACCCGCATGACAATAAACGTGATGTTCCCCATAATGGTAGTAGCATGTCTATTCTCCCGTAAGACCTGTTCTGCACGGTGAACATGGAATCGAGTGTAGACTGTGGAGATAAAAGTTGTAGGCACTGAGTTTCCCTCTCTTTTCTTATCTGTCGTAACGGTTCATTACGATGTTAGCTTTTAGCTCATCCTTGTAAGACAATATCATAAATTAAATTTGATTTAAAGGAAAGCTTGAGGACGTTGTTAGGGTCCATTTTTACATTTTTATAAATTTCAAACTCTCCACTGAATTTATAAACCTACTTTTTTTTTGCAAAAGTGTAATATCTTCATGTTAGTGTGCATATCCGTGTACTTATGGTTTTTATCAATAATGTAAGTCTACTCTTAACTTCCTAAACACAACCCAACCGAAACTCCAATTAACGCTTGAAGAGGAAACTAATAACACTCTTAACTTTTTGGACCTATCAATATATCAAAATTAAACAATAGTTTTAATTTTAACATCTACTTATATAGAGCTAGGCGGTAACACTGATTCACTGACATTAATTATGAGGCACTCCCATAATCGGACCCCCCTCGACATCATACTTGAACTAAAGCTCTCGACGAGAAACCTTTGGGGAAATTGCCAGATTAACGAGATTCTTTAGCGAATTTTCCAACTGCGAGCGAAGCGAAGCAGCCATCTGAGGCCGAAGGCTGAGGTGGGGTTGGGACGCGAAGCGTCCAGGGGCAGAGCCCTTAGTCTATAAAAAACCTACCACAACAAACCAGACGATGCACGCTTCTTCTCACCATCCATATAATATAAAAATGGCAGCTTATATAACAGTTTCGTTCACAGGTTGGCCAATTTCAAAACCTTTGGCCAAACAGAAATTCGAATAGGAAGTAATCACAATTAAATACATTGCAGTCTCCAATGGGTACAAAAGCTCTGTCATTGACAAACTCATCAAAAACACAAACATAAAAAACCTGTTAAGAATAAAAAACAGACTGTTTCTACAGAATACGGGTCAGCATTAGGCCATACTCATAGATATATAGATCATTGTTAGATTAAACTTCACGCCAAGTTTGAACTCAATCGGTCAAACATTTCTATAGATATAATTTATTTTATAAAAAAATTAAAAAAATGGCGGATATCTGAAAAACGAAGCTTGAAGTACATTGCAACTTCAAACACCATTGTATCGATAAAATCCCAATTTCTTAGATTAAATGGTATTGGTTTTAAATTTTAGTAACCTTTTAAATTAAACGTTTCACTACAATATCTAGTTTGAAGTTGGTTCTCAAATCTCAAAGTTTCCAACTTTTGGGTTTTCAAATTATTAGCAGGGTGGATGACACCTCCCTAATCCTCAATAGCGGCGTCCCTAGTTATAGTTATTTAGGCTCTAAATGTGTTTGTAGCGAGATTTTAACGGGAAACGACCTCTTACTAAATGCTGTCAAGTCTAGTTTTTTAAATCTGTTTCATCTCAGCAAAATAAAAGAAACCTTGATAAAAAAAAATATAAGTGGACAATGACTCTTTAATTAATTAAAACAAATGAAGCAAATTCTAGGACTTATAATTGATGAAAATTTGTCTTGGAATAAACATGCCGAGAGTGTAATGAGGGCAATGTCATCAGGAATAAAATTTATACATTATGGCAAATGTCAAAAATGTGTGGCCTAATCATTTTAAAAACTACTCATTACTCTTTAATACATTCACACTTATCATAAGGTATATGTTTTTATGGAGCCACAACAAAATATAACTCGAATAAAATTCTTATTAAAAAAAAGCAATAAGAACTGTGCTTGGCCTAAAAAAGTCAAAAACAGTTAAGCATCTATTTACTCAGCTGAAAATTCTAACAGTTTATGGTCTGTATGTCAGGAAAATAATTAAGTACATGAAGGAGCACAGCAACGATTGTTTGTTCGAATCCAACCACCCGTACAACATCCGCAATCAAGTGATTTAGATCAAAGTAATTTAGTTATTTATAAAAAAAAAAAACATGTTACACGAGAAATTTTTTTACACAATTGCCAAATGAAACAATAAGAGAGCAAAATGGCGAGAAATTTAAACTCGTAAGTCTACTAAAGCAGTATTTGATGAATAAAGAATTATACTCATTCTCAGAATTTCCCTGAAAACTCCATGCTCATTGCTGGAGAGCAAAATAAAAATAAATAGTGAAATTAATACTGTCAAATGTGTTATTTGGTAAAGCATACTACTTAGTGCATAAGTATGTAGAAAATGATCGCATTCTGGTTTAACTTAATTGCATAGGGCAGTGTTATGTTAGTTTTAGTTTGGTTGACTCTGTTCAAACATATTGAATGCATGTCAAATTGAATAAAGGAAATTTTGATTTGACGTGAAACTTATAAATTTTACGTTAGGCCTTCCGCACCAGATATCTAATGGATTTGTCTTAAAAGTGAGAAAACTAATTGAATAATCCGCACTGGCCGTGTCCCGATACATTAGGAGCAATTCATTCCGAACTATGTCGGTTGAGTTGGTTAGTTTTGTCACGAGTGTAAATTCAACCCCCCTCCATAAATAAACATTTGAAGTGAGTGTATGGGGAGTGAGAGGGGGTCGGGAATCAACAGGTGTGGAGGGGTCAGGTAGCTGCATCGATTGCAGCGCTCCGCAACGGTGCGGGGAGGGGACGGACTTGACTTGAGCAGGCATTTTCTGTTTGGGTTTGTTTGGGTTGTTGTTGACCTGTCTAGTTTCAAACGAATTAAAAAATTCTGCTTTTAAATTTATTGATTCAATTGTCAATTGCATCACAATTTTTACAAGAAATTTACAAACTTAAACAACATTAATGCAATAATCTATATAAATAAAAATGAAATGCTGTTCGTTGGTAAGCGCATCACTTGAGAACGGTTATACCAATTTGGCTATTTTTTGTTTAAAACAATGTTCGTAATAGTCCGAATTAGGTATTTATGAAAAGAAACATTTGAAAAGTTTTCCGGAATATTTTCAAATTCTTTTTTCTACGAAGACCATAACTCACGAAAACAGCTGTTCTGATAAAATGTTTAGCAACACCTGTAAACAATAAAATGAAACATAATAAAATAAAACAAAAATAATCAATACACATAGGCTACTACTCGTAAATACCCTGAACACATATACTATATTTACAGAATCTGAGTGTGAGTGGGCTCGCGTGTTAAAGACATGTTTTGAACCAACCTACACTATATACATTAGTTTTTAAACTTCAAAGAAAGTAACAACAATAACGCCGCCGGATTCTCACATCACGAAAGCACAAATATCAAACAATACCATTCTTTTATTAAGACTTTAATCTCAAGCACAATAATAAGTTTCAAATTCGGGAAAAACTGAACATTCTTTTTTCTATGAACTTAAGACCATAACTCACGAAAACAGCTGTTCTGATAAAATGCTTAGCAACACTTGTAAACAATAAAATGAAACATAATCAAATAAAACAAAAATAATCAATACACATAGGCTACTACTTGTAAATATCCTGAACATATAGGCCTACTATAATTACAGAATCTGAGTGGGCTCGCGTGTTAAAGATAGGCTAATGTGAATAAACTGTACTGAATACTTATAAATAAATACCGTACTAATAAGTAAAGTAATTACTGATGAGTAGGTGAATATGTTAAAATATATAAAGTTATAATTGAGAATTGTAATAATAAAAGAAGTACACGTTCTCTATTGTAACATTTATTCAAGACTGGCCTAGAGAGAGAAAACATATGTTCAACAAATATTCAAATTGGACATAATAATCATCTGACACTCCCTTTTAATTTGAACCTTTAAAATTTTACATATTAAACTTTTAGAACATTATTCAAACTTGTATCAATTGCTTTTTCTCCTTTTGATAAAGCAGCTGGTTCCCAGGTTTTGTGTTTCTCAAGAACGCTGATCTCTTTGTCTACAGCTTCTCTCCAACCATCATCCAAATTAATCGCAGCTTCAAAGGAACTTGGAAGTCCTGCACACAAACAGTATGCCAAATGCATTTCATCTTCGCTCATTTAAGACTTGTCATCGTCGTTGTAGCATACATAATCCTTTAATTTGCTTGGTGCAGATAACTCTGGTGCTCTTATGAATTGAAGTTGTCTGAATTTCTTCTATATTAATTTCTCCTGTAGTGCTTTATTCAAGCGTCCTTAATAACAGTCATTTTCAATTGGAATTTGCGGGGTATTTGTCACACTGACTTGCTGATTATACTTATAATCTTTCTCATCAAATGTGACATCTCTTGAGATTACTATCTCATTTGTCTTTGGGTTCCACAATCTATGTCCGTTAGTGGCATATCCAACCATAATGCATTCTATTGCTCTTGATTCCAATTTATTGGCTGCTACCGGCAGTTTGGCCCAAGCCTTTGCACCAAATACTCTCAACTTATCCAAATATACCTTCCCAATATACATTTGAGCTGGTATCTTACCTTTTAGTGCACTTGTTGGAGAACGGTTCAGTTGATACGCAGCACAGCATACTGATTCTCCACAGATACATTGGTAATTCTGTTTCAGCAAAAACTGTTCTTACTCTACTCATCAAGGTAAAATTGATCCTTTCACTGACACCATTTTGCTGTGGTGTATATGGCAAAGTATATTCTATAACTATTCCGTTTTGCTTACAAAAGCTTTTAAACCCGTGAGACGAGTATTCGCCACCAATCTGACCTAATTCAGGAGCAGTAATACCCTTTGGCTTTTAATTCTTGTACCTAGTTCATAATGTTTTTTTCTGCCTCGTCTTTATTCTTGAGCAAATACACAATGACAAAATGTGAATAATCATCGGTAATGGTTTGATAGTACCTCTTGCCATTCCTTGTGTGTATTATAAATGGACCAGCAAGATTCACTGTAAATAAGGTCACCGATTTTTCTTGATCTTGGTCTACATCTTCAAAGGGCTTCCTCTTTGCTTTACCCTGTTTACATGGACTGCATGTTCCAAAATTGGATGGAAAATTCAATACCCTAATAATTTGAGAATTTTAATGGCCCCATCTTTGATGCCACAATAGGCATATTTCGTTATTTGATGTCACACAGCAAATCTCATTTGTAGAGGTCAGTAAATTTAGGTAAGTAAAACGTTTCTACGTATAGGTTACCCACTGATTTACATTTTACATGCTATTCAGAATGTATTATTGTAACTAACTTTCCACCACTGTTGAACATTACATCTTATCCTTTTTCAGATATTCTTTTAACCGATAAAAGATTATATGACAAACCAGGAACTATTATTGCAGGTATTGATATGAATGCGTAGCAGTTACCCTTACTATTTAAAACTTTTAACCGAAGTATATTTTTTTTGTACCTTTCATAATATCACCATTAGCAATTTTAATATTTATGACTTCATCTATATTTTCAACATTTTGCATACATTTTTCTACCTGTTCACTACCCAATGATTAGTTGGACCACTGTCCAGAACGAAATTAATGCTATTACAGTTATTCTGCGATACACTACGTATTTTATCACCCGAAGCAATAAAGTCAAATTCTTTTAATTCTTCTTGTTCAATTTGTTGCGCTAGTTTTGAATTTTCACTAACTCGCGCTGCCTCTCCTCTCTCTAGAATAGAATTGCCGCAATAACCTCGACCACGATATGTTGTCTTACTTGACTCATTACGTTTAGCAGAAGGACATTCACTCTTATAATGCCCCTTACCTTCACATTTGTAACGTTTTTTGTTAGTATTCACCATTTGAGATGATTTTTTGTTAGTATTTACCATTTGAGGTGAGAAAGAACAATTGCTTTCCGCATTTTCTTTACTTTTGGGTTCCGAATCTAATAACCTTGTCTTTACGTCTGTATAAGAGTGTAATGATTTATCCTTATTCATAACTGTTTAGATTGAAACAATAACACTCTTAAAGCGATCTGGAATTGTTAGTAGAAGATAAGAAGTTTTGTCAGTGTTATCACATTTTACCAACTGCATCAAGCTCCTTTATTAACTCCTCAAACTAATTAATATGTTCTTGCAATTCGCCTTCTACGAATTTCAGTGTTAATACATTTTTTATCAAATACATTTTAGAAAGTGCACTCTTTCTTTGATGAACATTTTCTAGACTTTCAATCATCTGTATTGCACTTTTAGCATCCTGTACTTATTCTATGTATTTAGACAAAGACTGTTCTATAACACATTGTGCCTTTGCATCTTCCCGCTTAAATTCTATTAGTTCATTACCTTTAAGGGCTTCTACTTCTGAGTCAATAGTTTTTAAAACATCATTTAAACCTTCCTTTAGTAGGACAATACCTATTCTGAATTTCCAATTTGTAAAATTGTCAGCAGAAAGCATAGAAAAAGGTATAGTTGATGTAGCCATTTTAGGTTATGTTTCTGTGAGCTTGAATATAGCAAACTGCTAATAGTTCTCAAAAATTGGTTATTCTAGTAACACAATTTTCTTTTCTTTATAACTTACCTGATTACCTGATTATAATCGGCCCATAACCTGTTAAAATATATAAAGTTATAATTGAGAATTGTAATAATAAAAAAAGTACACGTTCTCTATTGTAACATTTATTCAAGAATGGCCTAGAGAGAAAACATATGTTCAAAAAATATTCAAATTGCACATAATAATCATCTGACAGAATAAACATTTACTTTTACTTCTAAGTAAATACTGTTGGGCATAAGTATTTGCATGTAGTAGCCTATACTTATAATATAAGTATTTCTTATACTTACCTATGGAACTTTAAGCTACAAATCAACAAATTAAAACTGTAAGGTACAAATTACGCATTAACAAAGAACTTAATAAGATAATATATTTGTTTATTATTTATTTTGGTTGATATTTCTTATACAAATAAATAAGTAATTAATTAATATGAATTTTAATAAATTGAGAGTAAATACATTTTATTATAATAGTCGCGAAAAACAGCAACAATTTCGTTTCTTTTGTCTCTACCTCTCTCACATATTTCAATTTCTGACTCTTCAAATACTACAACCCCTTCAATGTCATCATTTCTGTTAAAAGTATCACATTTATTAGGTTCAAAACAGCAATTCAAGTGTTTTGTAATATTATGTAACACTGAACAAACCATTACGAAAGTACAAACATCAAACCATTTTATTATGACTTTAATCTCAAGCACAATAATACGTTTCAAACTGATATACACAACATCCTTTCACACACACATACATTAATTACGCAAAAACCATCACCACCCGGATTTACACATATAATGCACTTAATGTTCGCATTCTATCGGCCGCATTTTAAGTCTGATTTGGTCCAAATTTGGTACACACGTTGTTTGTCTAAGACGCTTAGACGAATTCGTTAGCAAAAAAACCCAACAACTGGAAGCATGTTTTTAACGGGAAGTTCACTTAACTTGAATTACACTTTTTTGGGGGTTTTATCTGTAAAAATAAATGTAGGATATTATTCTCAGCATTTTGTTTTGTTACATGACTACATATTTAGCCCCTCTGGTTTCGCCAAAATCGATCAATATTTTAAATACCACACAAGTACCCGTTCAACATCCACGTGGGAGATTATATCGCTGGCGGGGATGCAAACTCGCAAAGCTAGTTTATCCGCTGCGATCGAAACGAAGCAACGCGTGAGCCGGGGGTGGAGGCTTAGGTGCAAACACATTCTACTAATATATTTCATATTCAGCGCCTTCGTGAGTAGATAAATTTTCGAATTAGTTGGTTGAAACCGTAAAACGTATAAAGCTAATTTTGGAAATTCGCTTAACTCAGCGGTTCAGCTGCGTGTGACGGTAAGGCTCAATATTAACTGATATTTCTTTTATTCATTTATTCATACATGCGAGCGAAGCGCGGCACCTGCTGGTAGATTACGAGTAATATATTCGTTAGAAAGTACGCATCGTCATAGTAATTATAAACTTAACATATTATGCTAAAAGTGTTTTTATTTAAGTTTATCGCCTCACTTACATTGAGAGCTCACTTACGACGCCTAAGTACATCGTAAACTGTAACACATAGGTACGTAGTTTGTCGGTAGTTATCTTGTCACCGAGTGATGCTTTAATAATGAGAACATTAAAGTTGTTACTAGTTTGACTTTCTTATAACATATTTATTATTACTTGCTATAAAATGAGGACCTATTGGCGAAAGGAAAAAGTATAAAAATGAAATGTGTCTAGTGTAGTAGAAAATAATTCAGTCACTCAGAACCGCCGAAGTTGAGAGAATTAAGTTTATATGTTTTAGGGTTTCAAAATTTGTACAAAAACGGGCGTGAAATGCGGCCGTTAGAGTGCGAACACATATAATGATAGAAGGGCCTACATATATATTATATACAATTTTTAACGACACACCAAAACGTGTTTTGGGAACCATGATCGGTGCTCATTGATCACTCCCGACATTAGGTCTTACTATAAGAATCACTGGAAATTAAAGCTCACATTTCTTAATGGAAATTCGCTAATAAATGGTATGAATAATCTAAACAAAATAACTACATTAATAAATTTTGATTTTACACTTATTAATATTTGTATTCGTTAATTACATCGGAAAAACTAATACAATTTACAAATTGTTTACTTCCTTAAGGGGACCTTACACGATCAGTAATACTGTCATTACCTGTAATGTCATTACCTTCAAAAGTATTTCATCGTTACTCCTTCATTACTTTTCAACCTTACACGATCATTTGGAATGACATTACTTTTCGTCAGTATACGTACTTTTTGTGTACTTATGTTGACTGGACTGTGTTTAACAATGAACTGAGTAATGATGAAATAATGATGGCGTACTCTACAGGATAATTATTAATGACATTACTCCCACAATAAGCCAGTAATGACGATTTGAAATCAGAAAATCCGGATTCTCGTCATTACTAGGCATCATTCCAGTTTTTCCCCCTTACACGGTCAGTATTAATGTCATTTTGATAAGGTAATGACAGTATTACTGATCGTGTAAGGTCCCCTTTAGAAAGCCTGTTGAAACCTTGGTGTAAATTTACTTTACGACCCACAGCTGATATGTATTTATTTTACGACTCTCAGCTGATATGTTTGCAGACGATGACCTATTTTAATTGAATAGTGATCCCAATCATTCTACTATTGATTGTATTGAATGTTAAATGCAGTAACAAGTAAATATACTGTGACTAAAGACTATAAGTTAGAACTTTAAGACTATATATTTTTTAAATGTTATACAAAACAACTTAATTTATGTTACTAAATTATATATGTTTACAAAGTCTAAACATATATGATACAGATAGCGCCAATTAGGATGGAGCGCGAAGAGGGGGTGTGCAAGTCTCCTACGCCGGCTCCCACCACATTTCCCCTCTCGCGGCGGAGTACAGTCAGAGCCGCCGGCCCTACCTAATTCATGTCTGCTATGTAGTCGTGTTGATTGTATATTAACACTTTTTGGTGGTGACTGTACTGAATACTCACAATCGAGAAGGAGAGGGTAAGACGTTACAGCGCATGTTCAAGTGACGCTTCACGCTACTTGGCACTATCCACGGTAACTAGAACAAGACGGTATGTGTCACGCGCAGGTCGTTGGTGGCTATGACGTCACTGACACCAAAGCGCCCGGCATTTCTACAGCGATTCGATTTCGCCAGTGACAAGCTTCTTAAAAACATCACCCTACACGACTATTGGGTGAACGGAAAATATACAATCT
>JAGFPH010000184.1:134388-150757 GCA_018207615.1 Philaenus spumarius | reverse complement strand
GCCAACTGAGCTACCCTGATATCTCCAGATATTGGTCGATGTTATCTTTCTTCTACTTTATCATAGAGTTCAGTGAACAGGAACGTATAACAGTGTTAATGATGCGTGGTGATGGTAATCGAATTCCACCTTTTCTGTATGGTTTGTGCTTATGTTAATCTTAGAAGACTCTAATTGTCAAGACACAGAAGTAGTTCAGACTGCAAAATTTCCATTACAATATTCCTTGGTTGTTTGCTGATCTTGGACGATTCTTAACAGATCATGTTTCTTTTAATTGTTTTATCAACAGGATCTTGTGTCGATCGGAACCGAGTCATTGAATAAATTTGTCACTTCATTGTCAGATCACCGTCACCACGCATCATCAACACTGTTCCTGATCACTTAACTCCATGATAAAGTAGAAGGTCAATGAGTGATTAGTATGGAAACTACTCAACCACCGATAAGACTAAAGGATCAAAACAGTTGAGACTGGTCAGAGTCGGCTTGTGAAATGAAGTCCTCCAAGTTAGGATTTCCCAAGGATTGTAATTCTTTTAACTGTTGTTGTATTTGGTAGGGTTGAGTTAGAGACCTCTCATTTGCGTTGTTTTATTTTATAAAGACCTTCAAAACGAGGGGTTACACGGTAGGAGTCTACAATTAAAATTTTTTAGCCGTTTCCAAAATTTCCAATTTTGGACATGTGGGAAAAATTGCCCAATAAATAAAAAAAAGTACATTTTTATGCCTTATAAACATTTTATGAATTTGGTTTCTCTCTATCCACCCCCTAGAGGGGTGTCTCCAGACTTTTAACTAACCCTGTATATTATCTTAATGTCTAGGAAATACCTAACTGTCTTTTCCTGTGACCGATTGTTGGTGCATTCAACAAAACAGATCTTTTCTAAAAATCATAAACAATAAATTGTATTATACAAACATAAATGGGGAAAAAAGAAGAAAATAGTTTGGTCTACCTTTTACACTTATTTACAGTCTGACATTGTGTGGCATGCTGAGGCAAGAGGACAAACAAGACACGCAAACAGGCAGAGAGGAAGATTAAAAATAATTCGACCACACGTGAGTTGAGCAAATTTCCAAAATTAAGTTTATATGTTTTAGGGTTATAACCTAAAGTTTGGGAAATAGGTCTACTCACGAAAGCGTTGAACAGCTGTCTGTGTGTACGCAATATATTAGTAGAATTTGTTTCCTCCTAGTAGCCTCGCGAGTTTGCAATACTTGGCTTCGAACCATGTACTTTTATGGTATTTCACGTTTTGGTCTATTTTGGGGGAACCAAGCGATCTATAAGGTCGCGTAAAAAAACAAAATGAGCAGAATAACATCCTACATTTATATTTTTGGAAAAAAACTCTAAAAAATTTCATTCTTGTAGTAAAAATCTAAAAAAATAGTTACTTCCGGTCAAAAAACGTACTTCCGGTTGTTGGATTTTTTGGATAACGAACTCGTCCGAGCGACATAGTCAGCCAACACGTGTACCAAATTTGGACCAAATCAGACTTAAAATACCGCCGCTAGAGTGCGAACACATATATACATATATATAGGCCTATATGAATTTTAATGACACCCCAAAACGTGTTCTGGGGACTATGATCGGTGCTCATTTGCTACCTTGGGTCTCACCATAAGGGCCACTGCAATAGCTCATTTTTCCTATGAGATCACTTAGTTACACCGATTAAGTCGTCAATTACTTCGTACTTCATCAGTCAACTCTTTACAGAAGTTGAAAGTTACGAATCTTTTGTTCCGTTCTCGAGCGGATCGGAAGCAAATTAAAAACTTTTGGGAATAAAAATAAAAAGGATCTTTGGAAGCAAGAGCGGTTTACTTTTGGTCGTTTTAATTGCAGTCCAGATCTACTTCTGGTTGAATAATAAATTGTATCGGTATTTACATTCCCACTTCTCATAAAAAAACTGTCATAACTTTATACACAAAAAGATGTTTTAGTTAGGGGAGGATACCCAATTGTTCAAGCAATGGAAATGCAGAATGGAATTTATTCTTGTAAAGCATTATACGAATGAAACTATTATATACAGATGGGCGAAAAGTCTGAGAACGGCTTAATCTTTCGTATATAAAGAAAATTTTAAGGTAGATGTGTTGAGGAGCCTACTCTAAATACAAATAATATTTTATTAAGATGCCAAAAATTTGATCCGTCATCTTGGATCCGCTGTTATTAATGTAATTGTTCTAGTAGTAAAGTGGTCATGTGGTACATAATTTCAATATAGAATTTTAAGACATAATCAATGGTGAAGACAGCACATCCATATCTCAAACCGTTCTGAAGATATTTGCATTTATTTACATTGAATCATATCATTTAATGTAAAAGTGAAACAAAGTACATTTATTCAACTTACCTATCAAATTTTAATGTTGAATAAACATTAAGAAACATTCAAATCATAAGGAATTAATTTAATGTACATCAATTTTAACAATAATGAACAATAATAATAATAACAATAAATATCACAAAGGATTACAATAAATAAACGTAAGAAAGCTTAAATTGTTGTTTGTAATTACTTTATTTAGTCAAACTAACTTAAATAAACGGTACCAGGAACTGGCACATACTTTCTCACAAACATATTTAAATTATTAAACAGATTCACTGTGACTTCATAATTTTGTAGGTGGGGTAGGAGAGGTGATTTATTAAAGTAGGAGATTAACTAATAAATATTATTATTATTATTATTATCTAGAGAGAAAACTGATTGATCGATTTCAAACAAATTTACACCAAACACGTCAATTAGGGCTGTATAGATGCACGAAAATAGGTTTTGAAAATTTTTTAAAAACAACATATGGTAGGGTACATTAAAGGCTACAAATAAGCAAAAAATTTTATCAAAATCGATAGAGCCGTTTTTTTATAAAAAAATAATAACTGATTTTTTCGGAGTTTTTTTTAAAACATTTTCTAAACCGTTTTTCGTGCATCTATACAGGCCTACTTGACATGTCTGGTGCAAATTTGTTTGAAATCGATCGAATAGTTTTCGCTTTAGATTTGTATACATACAGACATACAGACATACATACAGACATACAGACAGACATTTTGTAAAAACCACTTTTTGGACTCAAGGGATCCCAAAACGGATATTTCCACAAAAATCTCAACATCGATTTTTTTTGCGATCACTATACTTTCTCTATACTGTAGTATAGTGAGAATGTAAAAGCTGTTGGTTTTGAAGAAAATAAACTGATTCTAAATTTGCTAAGTTCGTTGCTATAGTAATGAATGTAAACAAACATGTCTTGCTAAGTTTTTGATCCGAACAGCTGTTTTATCTATTTTAGGGCTGAGAATGAACATCCAAATTTTCACTATTTTTTTCCTTTAAAATACAAATTTTGCAAAATCCTTTCTTAGTGTGCTTCTACATAGTGGTATGAAGGCACAGTGAAACATTTAGGCATATAAGCTATCATAGTTTTGGCTGTACGTTGGTTAGAATCAGTCAGTCAGGACTTCTTCATGTATATATGCAGATTACGTTTGTTTTCTGTACTATTGGCATATGCATGGGTTAGGTGGTAGGGAGGACTTGACAGGTCTAACCTTCGCCCACAAAAATAAAGGCAATTCTATGACCCCATAAGAATAACCTTTAAATTTTCGTATTTGTTTCTAAGTACTTTTTGCTGCACGTTGATTCTATATCAATCAGTCAGTCATTCAGTCAGGACAAAGCCTCTTTATATATATAAGATGTCTCGTAACCATACTACCAAACTTTACCATGCTATTTAGCAGGTCAAAAGTAGCAAATAATAAAATAAAAAACCCGTAAGCAGCATTGTCGCATTACTATAGCCGAATTTTCTTATCAGGAAATAACTAGTACTTATTACATACTGGGAGTTTCCTATGCATTTTGTTCTTTGTTCCTGTAACTGTTTAAAAAAATACCTTTGCACAGGATTATAGTAAATTTAATTGTCTTTCGAATGGTATAGCTCACAAATTGTACTTGGGCTTATGAAAGGTATAAATGGTGCAATTACCTTACATGCATAATGAAAAAATTCATTTTTCGGGAGCTTTCTATGAATTATGTTCTTTGTTCTGGGAACTGTACCTGAAATATCTTTGCATAGGATTGTAGTAAATTTAATAACTTTTCGAATGATATAACTCACAAATTGAACTCAGGCTTATAAGTACAAAAAATTGCGCAAACACTTTACACGGATAATGAAAAAAATCATTTATCGGGAGCTTTCTATCGATTTTGTTCCTTGTTCGGGGACTGTACTTGAATTACCTTTACACAGGATTGTAGTAAAGTTAATTCGCTTTCGAATGATATAGCTCAAAAATTTCACTCGAGCTTATGAGTAGGAGAAATTGAACAAACACCTTACATTTATTATGAAAAAAATCATTTATCGGGAGCTTCATAACAATTTTGATCCTTGTTCCGGGGACTGTACCTGCAATACCTTTGCACTGGATTGTTGTAAATTTAATTACCTTTCTAATGATATAACCCAAAAATTGTAATCTGTCTTATAAGTGGAAGAAATAATGCAATTTCCTTGCTCTTTGCCATTTTGGTTTGAATCAAATAGGCCGCCATTTTGTGTCAAATCGAAAAATAAAAAAATCAGTGTCTGGGAAATCCTACTATTTTATCAAGGTGGCAAAAACCCATATACTGATATAACCTTAAATCTCTACCCAAAAACGATTAATCGGTATAACTCCGCCATTTTGTATGGGATCGAAAAAAGAAAAAAAGTGTATCCAAGAATCATACTAGGACCTTTTCACCAAAAAATCAGCAATTTTGAAGCATATTTAATACCACTTATCAATCCGGGAATAAAACATATATATATCTATATATATATATATGTATAACGAAGTTTTACCCTCTTCCGACGAACCGTTTTCAAGTTGGGTCGAGTGTAATAGTTCTTATTTTCCTCAAAAATTCGGCTAATGATTCGCGAAATTTGAATCATTTTTATTATATTTAAATGATCTTATATGTTCTTTATCTAGTCTTCAAAAATTCGGCTAATAACATGTGTCCTATCTTGCTTATTAAAAGTTGTCTGTCTGTATTCGTAAAACAAAAATATTATCTCATGTACGGTTTAAGATAAATTCATGAAACGCAGCATGCAAATTTATCACTTTAGTTTACACACACGTGCAAAATAACACGGAAACTACTTTTAGCCAGAATTATTGTACTTGCTCAGTTACCCTTGACTCAATTATATAAAGTGATACTCCATGGATTTGTCTTTAAATTGTCTTACATTTTTTCGTAAAATCTTTATTTTTTTCAGATATTTAACTTTGAAATGTTTAAGCCACCGCCATATTGAAACAGATAACTACAGCAAAATACAATTTTGCACATCAAACAAACAGGTGTTGCTAATCTTTTCATCCAAATCAGCTGTTTTATCCGCTATAAAGTTGGAAGTGAACCCTGGAGTTTTCACTATTTTCACGATTTAAATTTAAATTTTAGTATATTAATTAGTTTTTACGCCACGTTGATTCTACATCAGTCAGTAGAAAGCCGCTTTATATAGATAAGAAAACTGTTTCGGATCGAAAGCTCAGCAACACAATTTTAGGTCAGGCCTATACTGAACAAACGTTTTTTGATAGCATTTATAAATTTGTTGTCATTGCGATCAACTTTCTTCGTGGGACATTCTGAATAAACGAAAAGAAATGAATTTGCTGTGTTATAATATACAAAATGCCAATAAACCCGTAATATTAATGTTTAACATTAAAATTGCATTGGTTTTAATGTTCGATATGAAAGGGTTTACCATTAAGCTAGGAAACTAAACAAGACTGCGGCATCGTACTGCATTACCAGGTGGCTGAACACGATAATTAAGTAATACAACATGAATCGAATAGTCTTTACAACGATTTCGTTAAAATAAAAATACCGACGCTTCTTTGTACGGGAGTAAAAACTAATTATATAGTCTGTTCGATATATAAAGGGTGTGTGTGTTCATCACGAGTTCGTTAGCTAACAGTCGGAAGCAAGTTTTTTTTGACAGAAAGAAACTATTTATTTAGATTTTACGAAAGTTACAAGAATGAAAATCTTTTGGGGTTATATCTGAAAAAAACCAACAACAACTAAATATATTAGATTATTCTGTAGATTTTGTTTTTTTTACACAACCTTACAGCCCGTCGGGTTCCCCCAAAATCGATTAAAACATAAAATACCATACAAACACCCGGTTCAAATCCAGCGAAGCGAGTTTGTCCGAGGCAGCATGGTCGAGGTGTAAACTCGCAAATCTTTCACTGAATATTTTCAAATGGTTACAGTTTGATTATTGTACCTCGTGCATCACTGACTGAAGATGGCGATATTGTCGTTGAAACACGTTTCAGTAAATAAACGTATCAGGGTCAAGCTTCTCTCAAGTCAAGCTCAATATTGAATTATTAGCGAATTTTGATTTTAAAGAAAAGTTATTTAAGTGACTCTTATGTTGAGAACTAAGGTCCGTTAGTGGTTAATGAGCACTATCGTGGTCCCCGGAACACAAAGAAAAAAAGGAAGTCATATTTTTAGAGATTTTTCGTATTAGAATTACATTTTTTCGTTTTTTATCTGAAAAACAAAATAAAGGAGATTATTGTGCACATTTTTTTTACATGACCTTATAGTCCGCCTAATTTCCGCAAAATCGATCATAACGTAAAATACCATAACAGTAGGGTATACTCAGTTCAAATCCAAGTGGGCGATTTTACCGCGGAGGCAACTTCTGAACCTAGACCAGTGGTTAGTCCGCTGCGAGCGAAGTGAAGGAAAAAGTGAGCCGCGGGGCTGGAAGCTTGTGTGCAAACGAATTCTACTTATACAGGGTGTCCCATAAGTAAAGTGCCAAATGGTTTGACGAGAATGGTTTAATGGGTCAAAATAAGAAAAAAAGTTCATATAAACACAGACCCGAAAACGCTTCGTTTTCTAGATATCCGCCATTTTGTTTTTTGTAGAGAATAACTCTTATCTAGAGATTTGGCTGATTGAGTTCAAATGAAGTTTAACCTAACAATGATATAACTCAAGAAAAATAAACGATTAAATCCAATAATGAGTTTAAAAATGGTGGCTGTTTGAAAATTTAAAACCTAAATTACTCAAAAACCGTTCATTTAACAAAAAATGTCAAGACACCTTTTTTGTAGTCCTTTTGATTCCATATCGGATGGTGCAACTGTCAAAACAATCGGATAAAGGATAATAGTTAAGTTATGTGAAGTAATTGGTTTATTCAACCCGGCATCCTATACCAACACCAACACAGTAAACACAGCAATATTGTATGCACATTTGCTGTTATTATCTTTAACTTAACTATTTTTCTTAGACTTAGGTGTGTTTTCAGTTTTACTTAACTCATTCGTTTGTTCTCTATACAAACTGCACGTGTGTTCTGCGACACCTTGTATTGAATATAATAGGTATTATGTAAAAAACCGTGCATATAATAATGTAGCATAGTCCTAAGCCGGAAACATTTAGTAGACTGTATGTTCGACCGTAGCTTTTGTTTATACCCTCTATCACAAAAAGCCGTATTCTGCCTTAGCTTAATGAAATGTCAGAAGCACGAGTTAAAAGAAAGAGACGCCCTTCAACCCTAACCCTTCTTTCCATTGTTTCGTATAGGTGAGCGAAGTGGGTGGGGGTATTGTTTAAGTAGGAAGCATGGAGGGACGGCGCACTGTTTGTATTTTATTACGTCGCCTGGTGATTGAAAAATTATACTTCAAATAATTAAATATTAATGTCAGTTTTATTTTCAAAAAATTTCAGTTGTGAAAAATAAAAACTTGTAGGACTAAAATAAATGAAGAAAACAGCCTTGGGACTGCCGACAGAAGTGACAACTGTCATTATAAATAGTTGGTTATATTGGTTTTATCTGAAATTTTATCATTGTTTTTATCTTTTCCCATTTAAAATTGAAATCTAAAAAATAAAAAATAGCATAAAAACATGATTGTCCATTGTTAAATAATAATAATAATTCGACCACGCAGCTGAACCGCTAACGTGAGTTTAGCGAATTTCCAAAATTAAGTTTATAGGCCTATGTTTTAGGGTTTTAACCAGCAATTTCGGAAATAGGTCTATTCACGACGGTGCTGAATAGCTGCAAAATGGTTCGCACGCCATTCCGCATATTAGTAATATCTTCAATACAAAAAGCATTGCGTGCTTCGCACGCCAACCCCCGTATTAAGAGTATGTTCAATGCACAATGCATTGGGTGCTTCGCACGCCAACCCCATGGTAAAATCCACCACATGGCTTTGAACCGGGTACTTTTATGGTATTTTACGTTTTGATCGATTTTGGGGGAGCCAAGCGAGCTATAAGGTCGCGTAAATAACAAAATGTGCAGAATAACATCCTACATTTATATTTGTAGAAAAAATTCTAAAAAAATCATTCTCGTAGGAAAATTCTAAAAAAATAGTTACTTCCGGTAAAAAAAAAAGTACTTCCGGTTGTTGGATTTTTTTTGCTAACGAACTCGTCCGAGCGACGTAGACAACCAACATGTGTACCAAATTTGAACCAAATCGGACTTAAAATGCGGCCGCTAGAGTGCGAACACATATATACATATATATATGATTTTTAATGACACCCCAAAACGTGTTCTGGGGACCATAATCGGTGCTCATTTGCTACTCCCGACCTTGGGTCTTACCATAAGGGCAACTGCAATAGCTCATTTTTCCTATGGAAATTCCTAATAATAAACAATTTTGGTAAAAAAAAACAGCTGTTCTACGCCTTCGTGAGTTGACTTATTTCCCAAATTGTTGGTTGGACCCCTAAAACACAGGCCTATAAACTTAATTTTGGAAATTTGCTCAACTCACGTCAGCGGTCCAGCTGCGTGGTCGAATTATTTTAATATATATATATTGTTAAATTTTAAAGCTAATTTGTAATAAATTTTAACAACATCATTTTAGGTTAGGCAACCAAGTTAAAAAATTTAGACAATTAAAAAAAATGAGAAAGCACTATGCTCATTTTAGAGTTATCACCAAGTACACTAATTTAACACACTTACAAAATTAGGAAGTGCAATGCCTATTTCGGAGGTATTACCAAGTCAATTATTTTTACACAACTTATGAAATGACGAAACACAATGTAGTGTGACGTGACCAGAGATAATAATACCAAGAGGAGATAGGTAACTCAATGTTATAAGTTGAAACTATCTTCAGCGCTTCTGGTGGGTTAGCTGCGGACTAAAAATTGAAACTGTAACATGGAACACGTTTCCCTATATTAGTTATCCCACTCTGGACGTGACTAAACCCATACAGCAATTAAAATAAGCCTTTGAATTTACCACTGCGTATTTTATTTCGTCGATATCTTCTTCCTTTATGATCAGCTGTTACATTAAACTTCTGGTTTATATTAGTACGTGTGTAAACCAACGAAGAAGAAGAAATCATCGACGAAATCAAAAACGCAAGTCGTCTCGCACATCACGGGTTCGTATATTTCATCTCATCCAAAAAGTGCTAGGTGCGCCTGAAAACGTTTTTACTTCAAAAATCGGGACGGTTCTGTCCTGAACGTTTTCATGTCGTCCCACTTATAACCTTGATAAAAAATGATCGTGCCAGTGTGACGTCCACGGATATAAGTTGAGACTAAAAGTTAAATTACGTAGAAAATACTTACTGCTTATTTATTATACAGGAATGGGCAAAATTCTGGATTATCTATATACATGGTGTTCTGTAAGTAAAATGCCAAACTTCGGGGAATGGACCAATTGGTCAAAATAAAGAGAAATCCAAGAATACATTTTCCCCCAAAAATTCTTCGTTTCCAGATATCCGCAGTTTAATTTTTTTTTAATCAAAATAATTCATATCTAGAGAACCGTTTGATCGATTGAGTTCAAACTTGGCACGGAATTTAACCTTACAATAATCTCTTTTAAGAAAAATAAGCGATTATATCCATTCATGAATTTTAAAAGGGGGACTGTTTGAATATTTAAAAAAAAATTACCAGAAAAACCGTACATTCTAACAAAAAAATGCCAAGATACCTTTTTTGTAGCCATTTTAATTTCCAATCGTATGGTGTGACAGTCAAAACAACTGGGAGAAGGATAATACTATACCATACAACCCCATGGAGCTGCGGGGGGGTTTGCAAAGTTGTAGTGGAGTTGTACAGTAAGCGCGATTTGTCCGTGCGTACCGCGGGACTTTTTTAGAAGAGGAATGTTGAATGCAGGTAAACATACTGTGACTAAAGACTATAAGTTAAAACTTGTTTTTCAAAAGCTTGCATTTCTGTTATATAAAATAATTCGACCACGCAGCTGGACCGCTGACGTGAGTTGAGCAAATTTCCAAAATTAAATTTATAGGCCTATGTTTTAGGGCTTCAACAAACAATTTGGGAAATAAGTCTACTCACGGCGGTGCTGAATAGCTGCAAAATGCTTCGCACGCCAATCCGCATATTGGGGGTGTCTTCAATATTCAAAACATTGCGTGCTTCGCACGCCATTCCGAAAATTGGGAGTTTATTTAACACAGAAAGCATTGCGTGCTTCGCACGCCAACCCCCGTATTGGGAGTATCTTCAATACACAATGCATTGCGTGTTTCGCACGCCAACCCCACGTTAAAATCCACCACATGGCTTTGAACCGGGTACTTTTATGGTATTTTACGTTTTGATCGATTTTGGGGGAACCAAGCGAGCTATAAGGTCGCGTAAAGAATAAAATAAGCAGAATAACATCCTACATTTATATTTTTAGAAAACACTTTAAAAAATTTTCATTCTCGTAGTAAAAATGTCAAAAAATAGTTACTTCCGGTCAAAAAAAGTACTTCCGGTTGTTGGATTTTTTTGGCTAACGAACTAGTCCGAGCGACGTAGACAACCAACATGTGTACCGAATTTGAATCAAATCGGACTTAAAATGCGGCCGCTAGAGTGCGAACACATATATACATATATGAATTTTAATGACACCCTAAAACGTGTTCTAGGGACCATGATCGGTGCTCATTTACTACTCCCGACCTTGGGTCTTACCATAAAGGCCACTGCAATAGCTCATTTTTCCTATGGAAATTCGCTAATAACAATAACATTAAAATAACAATAACATAATAACAATAAAATTAAGTATTTGTGAAATTAACACAGCTTTTTAACATTCCACTGTACAAAATATTGCACTTTGAGTTAAATTTTATTGTTTGCAAATGGTAAAACATGCCTCTTTAATAATTAATTGTTGAAATAAGAGTTTCTGAAACTTTCAGCGCTCCTAGCGGTTAAACGGTTAAGTTTATCAAAAAAACACCAAGAATAAAAAAGTCTTAAAATTGCATGTAAAATACAAATTCGTTATAAAAAATTGCGGTTTCCGTAAGAAATTTCAAAGTTGACCGCCATATTGGAAAATGGCGGCCATTTAGAAATATTTTAACTACATATTTTTTAATTTCTCATAAAACAAGGAAAGGTTCCCCATTTAAAGTTTGCTGTAAAATTAATACTTTCTGAGATCCCAATGGTGGCCCAATTAAAAAAATCACAAAATAGAAAATTTTTGAGAGGCTGTAGCTCATAAACGGTTGGGTTTAGGAAAAAATACAAAAGAATAAAAATGTCTTAAATTTGTATCCTTAATCGAAATTCAACATAAAAAACGGGGGTTTACATTTGAAAAAATGAAGTTGGCCGCCATATTGGAAAAATGGCGGAGTTTTTGAAAATGTTAATATTGTAGTTTTAATGAAAGGGAAAAAGTAGGGAAGGTCCCCCATTTAAAGATTGTTGTAACATATATAGTGTATGAGATGCCAATGGTGGCCCATTTAAAAAAATCACCCTGTATAAAGTTTTTATAAGTTAGAACTTCAGACTTTTTTTTAAAATGTTTGCAGTTATATCGGAGTTGTACTGTAAGCGTGATTTGTCCGTGCGTGCCGCTACAACTCCGCAACACATCTCTGCAGTTCCAAACCGAAACCTTCTTCATGGGAAGGGCTGGAGGGCTACCATAACATATAACCTCAAGGGGCTGCTGGGGTGAGTTGTGCAGTTATATCGGAGTTGTACTGTAAGCGTGATTTGTCCGTGCGTGCCGCTACAACTCCGCAACACGGAGTTCATAGGAAGGGAAGGGTTGTAACTAAAAAAATAGCTACAGTACTTTAAAAAAAAAATGCTTCAGATTCTTGGATTTTTTTGGCAACGATCTCCTCCATGAGAGTTAGAAAACGAACGTGTGTATCAAATTTGGATCGAATCGAACGTAAAATGGACCGTAAGAGTTCGAAGACAAAACTACATATACATATAATTAATGACACCCCCAAAACGTGTTCTAGGAACCACGATCGGTGCTCATTGACTATTCTCGAGCACCATAAGAGCCATTGCAATAGCTCACCTTAGCCTACCTATGAAAATTCGCTAATAACCCTTTTACATTTCGATCACAATACTGAGACAGATTTAACGTGTATTATTAATTTAGTCTAGTGACATAAAAGTTGTAATGGATGACATAAACAGTGGCTGTAAAATACAAGTGGAATCGAGCAATCGACTGGGTAACGCAGCATTACTGCAATGCAGAGATATCCCGTCTCCCGGTTAACCTAGTCTTGACACATCGCATCTGTGTTTATAGATATATCGCGATTATAAACGCTTTGTCGTATCTGTGATCGCATCTAGCTTGAGTCATTCGAGTGATTAATTGTTCTGTAGATAATTAATCGCAGTCTGACATAGAGTGGGTGTGTATAATAATTGGTTGAATCAAGGGCGAATGTTGAGGGTCCGAAGGGGCCTGAACCTCCCCCGAAATCAGAAATAAATAATAAATCAGTAATACAGTAAATTGAGAAATTTTAACGATTCAATTATCTACATATATTAAATACGTTTTTTCAGTTTGATATTCTGCTAGGTAGTTAGACACACTTTTAAGGTAAAAAATACAATTCAAACATTTTTAATTCATACAATATTTGTCTTTGTTTCTAAGCCCTTGAAAATAGTCCTTTATTGAATAATAAAGTAAATGAAAGTCTATTTTAAACCGAACTTCAAAATAAAAACACTTTAAAACAAAACAAAATTGTATGAGAAAACCTTTCAAATTGGCATGTTTGTCATGCAGTGCTTAGCAGCACTGGGACAGAACTAAGTCTCAAATCTCAAAATAGCTTCAAATCACGAGTTTTGTTGTCCAATTTTTACAAAACTGTTTACAATTTGCCTGGACCTAATTACCCTAGGGTGTAATCTAAACCCTTCCCCACCCTCCTGTAAGGTTGGACATTGATAAAATTAGCCCCCTCGAAATTATTACCTATATTCGCTCCTGTATTAAATAAAACTTAACTAAGTGTGTATACAGGGTTCGGGTGAAAGTCCTGTATCATATTCGTCTAGTTCGTCCAGTCAATACAATTTTATACGGTAATTTCTCAAATGTGGGAGAATGTTGAACACCAGAAGTCCCGGGAAACGCCGCCATCGGAAATAAACGTACTCACATTTATAAAGATTAGGGTCCCCCACCCCTGCTCGCTTCGCTCACCAACCCTCGCGGCAACTAGATGTGAAGTAAATGGAAACAGATTTCAGTATTGTATTATCAGATATTTTCACTAAAATGTAGATTGATTAGGACAGAGGAACTTGGATTGAAATAGGATGGAGGGATGCGATATGCTAGATCCTGATGCATACGTAAGCCGTGTGTTTTGTGTGAATGACAGGATTTTTTATATAATAGAATAATATAAACCTAACCTGAAAACGCTGTAGGTTGTTAAAAAGAATCAATTAACCTATTCTAAATTTACCATTTGGTTGCTATGGAAAAAAATGTAAATGCCTTCATGAAATGTGTGTTGGTTGAGTATAGGCCAAAGCTAAAATTGTGTTTAGCTTTTGATTATATGTAAAAACAGATGTTTGTAATTTATTTTTGTAAGCAAATGTAATCTAACCTAAAAAAGCTGTTGGTTGTGAATAATAATAAACTGATTCTAAATTTGCTAAGTTGGTTTCTATAGTAATGAATGTAAACAAACGTCACATGTGCTGCTAAGCTTCCGACCTAAACAAATTATGTTAAGTTTTTTTATCCAAATCAGCTGTTATTTTATAATATGTAATGACAAATGTTTGAACTAAATAATGATTCAGTAAGCATTTTTTGTAGATTTTTGTTTGTGCTTGTTTTTAGTTTGTTAATCTAACCTAAAAAAGTTGTTGATTGTGAATAATAATCAAGCATGTCATTGTGTTGCTAAGGTTTTGATCTGCATTACCTGTTTCATCTGCCATAGGGCTGGGAGTGAACCCCCAAATTGTTAATGTCTTTGAGCTGTAAACATTTTTTTAACTAGGGTCTAGGACCCCATAAGAATATAGCTTCAAATTTTGATATTTGTATCTTTAGTAGTTTTTGCTCTGCGTTGATTCTATGTCAGACAGTCTGTCAGCCATTCAGCCAGGACAAAGCCGAGAAACTTTTAGGACGTGTTCTATTTAGTGAAAATAAAGAAACACATTCATATAAAACAAGGTTCGGCAATGCTTCCTTTTCCAGTTATCCACATTTTTGTTTTACAAAATACTTATCTTTGGATGTAGGAAATTATATATTGATCGCAAATTTGGATACATTCTTGGTAGATATATCTTTTACCCATGTACAAAAAAACCGGCATTTTGAAAATATATGAAAAACGTTTTGGTTTTTTGTAAAAGATGGCATACTAAATATGTATACAAAATTTGCGTCAAATATATACTAAATCCAAAGATATTAAGAATTTCGAAGAAAAAAAAGAAAGAAAAAACGGTGGACAACTGGAAAACAAAGAATTTCAGAACCTATGTTAATATGATTTTTTTCTTTTTTTTCACTAGTAGAAAACGTCCTGAAATTTTTTTTTTTTTTTTTTTTTTTTGCTTTCCATGCCACTTTGGGCCTTTCGGCTAACGAGCATGTTTTTTTGGGTTTTTAATATTTTATGGTCCCCCGCGGGGTTTGAACCCGGGACGTCTTGCTTATGAGGCAAGTACCATAGCCGTTGAGCTATGACAGAGGACTAACAATCATAAAACGTCCTGAAAGTTTATCCGTTTCTTCCTGAATATATAGGTATTCATATTAGGCTTACTCATCATAAAACATACAGCATAGGAACAATGGCCGACATCACGTACGTAACTCTCACCTATAATCCTCCAAACGCGATCGAGCGCACGCTATAGGCCCTACACTTTGTATTTTGTGTTGTGTAATTACACCATTTTAATATCTGATGATGAAACATACATTCCGAAACGTTCCACAAGTAACACATTATGAAGTCACACAACGCACCACAAAACGTGAATTAAATTATATTTACTGTCGAAATCACGTGTAAAAATAAAGAAAAGTGCAAAATAGTCACAAAAGTTATAAAGTTTATGCAGAACATTTTTAAAGCAATTTGAATTTGAAAAAAATTAAAATCGTGGACACAATAATTTCATCGCAAAAATACCATTTTGATGTACGACAAAATGGAATACACTTGACAGAGACTAATGTGTATACGGCGATGGTAAGGGGGTGGGGTTGGCTATCAGCTGATGATATCGTGTCTTGGAAATGTGTATCGCATTTATCTAACTGGCCTATTTACTGTACAGAATCGATACTCACACAATCGATCTAATATTATTAAGTAAATTGTATAAGTACTATTATCTATCAATCTGTATACAGGGTGTCCTGCTTCGACTTGCCGAAACTTTACGGGGCTATTTGCCAGCTAAAACAAGAAAATAATATAATACAACTGTGTCCTATCTCAATCTGTTTTCTGTCTGTCCGTCCGTATTTGATTTTACAAATACCTTAATACCTCTTAAATGGTTTAAGATATAATCCTGAAACTGGGTGTAGATATTCATCTCAATGGGGTACATTTCACTTTAATCAATAAATTGTTTACCTGCATCAATCCTATCAATCCGTTTAAAAATGGAGGCAGTTGAAATTGTTCAATGTTAAATATCTTGAAAACTATACGTTTTACAAAAAAATGTAAAGACGAAAAATTTTTTAGACTATTTTAAGAGGGTTTTTAATAATTGAATAATAAAAAACGGAGATATCTGAAATTTAGAGGTCGAATGTAAAACTTTGTATACTATTTTATTAACATGACCATCTTCAGCGATTACTATTTTATTAA
>JAGFPH010000184.1:84025-120180 GCA_018207615.1 Philaenus spumarius | reverse complement strand
GGCGGTCGTAAACAGTTTTCGTAGGCTATTTGGTTTTTGTATTTTTGTTTTACTCAGAACTAACAATTTTACCAAACTTTGCTTATGATATATTGCTTTTTAACAAAATTCATTCGGGCACTTTGCTTCAAGTTTCCAACAGTAAAAAATATAGAATTTTTATAAATATAAACGTCAATTTGTTAAATTATATACACATTTTGTAATAAAATTTTGGTTATATCAAAAAATATTTGAAATGTATGGTCAAAAATCTTAAATAGTTAAAAAAATACTATTTTACTAGTTACAATACCTAGAACCCCCCCAGTCTCATTGACGATGAGAAATCACGTAGCCTCAATTTGTGTAATGAGTTTATAAATAACTTAACTTAGTGAATCCTTAGCCAGAGGTATTGTGTTTACCACAAAAATATATTAAACATATACTTTAAATTGTGTTTGGTTGCTCTGATTATTTCATTTGGAGTAAATTATGAGCTTTACAAATAATTTAAAGTGCAGTCACCGACAAAGTGCAGATTTTGAGGGGACTTTAATAGATATCTACAGAGCATGTCTAATTATGCTAAAAATAGAATTTTATTGATATTCCTAAAACAAATATTGTACATATTCGATTAATAACAAGTTTAAGTAAGTAATCCATGTTGGCGGTCTTTTCCGTGGCCGCCCCACTCTAGGGAACTGTTAGTGTGTTTGATAGGAAGCCCCAACTGACATTTTAATGAAGGAAAAAATTCAAATTCAATAAAAAAATAAAATTCAATGTTATTTAAAATCTTTTTTTAACTTGACTACAAGTACACAGAGCGGAGCTTACTGAATTAATGCATATTTTCTTTAGGCCTTCTTTTAACCACTGAGCTGCACTTAAGTTCTAAGGAGAACTTTCCAGCCAGCATAAAATTTTTAAGAAAATAAGGCTGAATAATATCTTGTATAGTTTTTATTTTTATATTGATTGATTTTGTTTTAGATATAAGAATAAATAATGTCTTTTCGTAGTTTCTACACTTTAAAAAGCATAAATTGAAACGAATTTAAAAAATTGAGTTAATTTATGTGTGTAAAATTGGGTGTTACATTTATAAATATTTGCTGAGACTTTTAAAATAACGTATAAGTAGAATAGCTTTATTAAAACCTGTAAATTAGAATAGGCTTTTGAAAAGATATTTTTCTAATCTAGTAATTAACATAGTTGAGTTTAGAGAATATTTATAGTAGGGAATTACAATCTACATATATTATCATTCATGGGCACTAATCGTATCGATTGTTTAGGGGCAGAATAAGTAATGTTTAAGACAAGATTTTTTCAAATTGTTATTACAGATAACCCATTGTTATACACCTTTCAAGAACAACTATTTTGATGAAATCAAAAGGTTTTTAAAATATGTTTAGTAAATACTCATACAACAAACATATTCAAATCCGAGTTCAAATAAACCTTTTGGTTATTTATGAAAGAGGGAAGCTATAAATAAGTGTCATAGAAAAGTAAGAATCTCAAGTAAAATTATAGAACATGTTTAAATGTTATTTAATAGATGAAACATTTCCACAGCATCGTCTTTAGTAAATTTCGGCGAATTCTTTTATTATTTTTAGGTTTTATTGCCCTTGTAAAACTAATAAAGGTCACCGTTAGGTCTAGTTCCATAACAGGTCAGTCAAATTTGGAACCGTATATAAAAATGAAGAAAGAAGCTTCAGCACATTTTACTAACGTTGTTACGTTTTATAGTCTGTATACTTCAGGTTGGCCGGTGGACTCGGCACTACCTGAGTCTACCCTTAGAAACCCTGGCCGCCTCCGTCAGGGCTGCAGTTGTGTAGGGAAGTGTCTGAGTTTCTACGAGTTATTTTTTAGTAAACAATAATTTGACATTTTAAAATACTGTACATATTTGGAAGTACTGTATCACAGTACTAAATATGGTAATGGGAAAATGTAATGAGATACAAACAGCTAACTAGTTTTGGTGATTAATACCGTACTAATTTTAAAATCTAACATAGTCGAGTTTGTATAATTCAGTCGAGTTATAGGTATATAGTCTTGTTATTAAAAATATTACATTGAATATTAGTAAAAAATAATAAGTAAAAATGTACAAACTCCAACACTAGTTTTTAATTCGTCTGTTTTTGTATTTTTTTAAGTTTGAATCTAACAAAGTTCAAATTTTAAACTGGAAGCCGATTTTTAGAATGTTCTTCTCTATGCGTATCCGACAAAGTCTTGTATTTTCCTACTTAAATTACTGCGTAACTGCACAGGATCCCTTAGCGGCTTCACTTCGGAACAAAATAATAAAATTGTAGACACTAATTAAATACCTAGTGCGGACAAACTTCCTTTCGTTTGGATATAGTCGATCACGTCTTCGTAAATTTTGTTTTGTCTGTTATCAAATTTTTGTTGCGCTCAGACTAAACTAGTGTTAGTGTCAGTAGTGGGGGGGGGGGGGAGGGGCATGCTTATGATCATGGTACTGAATTTAAATTAACATCAAGGCGTTAACTGTTAAAGTCAAAAATATGGTTAAAAAGTAATTAAAACCTGAGTATATTTCTTAACACAGAAGATTTTCGGAATTTTCTACTCCATGCGTATCCGCCAAAGTATTTTATTCTTCTTATTTAAATTTGTAAATGATTAGTTGCACAATATTCTAAGAAAATTAATATGGTTACTATTGTATAGTGTCCAAACTTAAATTGTGTTTAAATAAAAATTAATAAAGCTTTTTAAAATTAGTTTTTGTGAGAAAATACGTTTTTTTTTTAACTGGGAAATGTTTAACAAATATTTGAATGATGAAGTGGTTTGTAGACCTGAATTAGGCTTTAGTAAAAAAGAAACAAAAATCCGAAAACTTAAAGAGGATAATATACTAATTTACTTATTTTAAAAGTACAACAGCCTGGGTACTTCTGTAAAATTATATATTTCAAAATTTGCATATAATGATATTTATATGTGTTATGATATTTAAACACATTTTAAGTGTTACATAATTTCAAAGGTTTAAAAAAGTTTAATATAAAAAATTAATTTATTTTGTTGATCACATTTGAAATGGGCGATCCTAAATGGTTTTCATATTTAATAAGTGTCACTGGCGGATCCAGGGGGTTTCTGTAGGGGCTACAGCCCCCCCTTTGGATTATTATATTTTTGTTAAACCGTCTAAGTGGCAGACTGTTTAATTGAGTAGTGTCAGACAACACAACTTGTATCAAATATTTCACCAACTAAATATTATCAAATATCAATAAAACAAAAAACATTGTAAAAAAATGGTTTAATCTTAAATTTTTGTATTTACAAATTTTTTCTAAAAAGTATATTTACATATATGTAATCATCGTTGTAAAATTGTAGTTGCCTAAATCAATATTGATGCCGCGCTAGAAAGCGTAAGGAAATGACTCAAACTTGTCACTTTTGAAAGGCACATAATCGTCAGATAGACTTGTTTTGAAAAGAAGATAAGGACACCACATGATTTGTCAAGATTTTAACTTTTTACCACTATCTTCTAATCATTCGTCACTCTTATAGTTTCTTAGATATGAATTTGTCCGTAAACCCTTGCAATTGGACAGTTTTCAAAAAATGAGAAAGCACATTTTGAAATTGGTGTATTTATTACAAAACTATATGCAGTATTCGTATAATATTTTTTATATCGATTTGAAGTGCAAGTTCTATATTTTCGTTTAATTGATCGAGCGAAGCGATGTCTCCGTTTTAACTCGACCGTTCGGCATTTCGTCTGTGTGTCTGTTTGTCTCACGATTACGGCCAAACGCCTTGACCGATTTTGATGATTTTTTGCATGAATGTTCCTTATTTCTAGGCCGAGCCATGTATATATACGGGGTTTTCCATTTTTCATTTTTAACCAATTAAATAAAATAAAAATGGTGGCCGGACCGTTTCTCTCAGTGTAAGCTTTTTTCCAAAGCCAATTTGTGGCTTAACCGTAAGTCGAATTTAAAAACTAAAAAATTTTGCGGCTAGCAAATTTGATTTTCAACAAAATTGTATTCTTGGTGTTTTCCCGTATCTCTAACGGTAAGCTCACAAAATGGCCGTAAACTTCAAATTTGTTAAAAATCGTCCTAGTTTTTGTATTTCAACCATATTTTTATACGTTTATTCTATACCAATTCAAAAGTGTTCCATAGCTTTTTTGTAGATAAAGGTTCAAAGAATTCATATATGCCTGTAAAAAATTATTGAAGTAAAATTAACAAAGTTATTAGCTCAAGAAACAAGCATGTTCAGTAACGAAAGGATAAAGTTCAAATTTAGGCCTACATAAAAAGTAGTAAAAATTATTGTAATTAATTCATAAATGTAAAAACGTTTCGTAATTTAGTTATAAATAGAATTGTATACAAATATTTATCAATTTCAGATTTCTTATTTTGAAAACACTAGTTTTTATGTTCCTACTGCAAAACTGCTAACGAAACTAAGCCTGTTTTGAATAGTAATTTAGGAATATATATTTTGCCCAAAAATTACATATAATAATAAGAAAGTGTAGAGGATAAGAAAATGTAGAGAATAAATCAAAGAATTAAACTGTATACTTGTAAATTATCATTGTAAATTTCATAAAAGTATATGTCTTAGCTTTACTTGAATTACAAAATGAGATGAAACAAATGAAACCGCTCGGCGATAAAGAACATACAAAAAATGACCGTTGGACACCGTGGGAAGTGTTGGTACATGGGTTGAGATCACTATCACGACGTTTTAACATCGTTTGTTTTCATTATTTCTAATATTGGAGTATGATATCGAAGTTATGGAACTGTAAATACATTGTTAAGTTTTAGTTATTTAAATATGTAAATATTTAATTCTATGTTGTCCTTCTATAACGCGATATTTTTAGCTATCTTACTCAATATTAACCTATATAAAACACAATGCCTCTAAAAGAAAATCTTTAGCAGTTAAAGCTCAAGAAAAGAAAAAAAACGAGAACTAGAAATCCCGGAATCGCGGGAATTGCAAAATAATGTTTCACTGGCTAAACCTTGTACTTACTTCCTTACTGGCACACTATTTTTAACCTGAGCTTAAAACCACATTTTTTATTTCAACGAGAGGTCTACTGTTCACAGAACTACTAGTATAAGGAAAACCTGGTTTAGTGTTCCGAACTATTCGGGTATTTGGTATTTCTGTGAAATATGTACATTTTCAACGCCCTAGGCGCGTTAGCCGTTACCTTTTCCTGTCTGGCTGGAACTATATAGGTACTATACGTTAGTGAGAATGTTGATTAGTTGTTGTAATGTTGTAATTTAGTGAAAAAAGTTTTTAGAATAAATCTATTTAAAATGTTCAAGTATACAGTTCAATTCTATGGTTTATTCTCTACAATTTGTTATAATAAAACTTTATTTTTGGGTAAAGCATGTAATCCTTAATTCCTATTCAAAATGGGTGATCGTAAAATAGTCTAAAAAGACGTTTTCAATCACTGTATTCAAAAAAAAATCTTTCACCCCCCTTCCTTCCCGCCCAGATAGGAGACAGCCCCCTCCTTGAAAACCGGCTGGATCCGCCCATGATAAGTGTTTGTAAATTCTAAAATTTACAAATAATTTAAAGAAATTTTAAGCATAAAGTAGTTTAAAAAAAGCTATTTGTCTTTTAAAAACTTATGGATTTGTAGAATGGTCAAGCATTGTTATATTCCTTTCAAGAACAAATATGTTGACGACATCTAATAAGTATTTAACAGATTTGTAATAAGTACTCGAATAACAAATATAGGCAAAATTAAAGTTCAAATAAACTTTTTGATTAATGAGGAAAATTATAAATAAGTATCATAGAAAATTTCGGAATCTTTAGTTTCATTTTTTGTATGTTATTGTATGTGTATGTAAAATGGAAGATGGATGTATATTACATTTATTGTAATAGTTTTTTGTATTTGAAAATTCGAAAACTGATATATTGTGGAATGACTAATTATAGCTACATTTAAATTGATTATGGCTTATTCGTGAAAATAATTGAAATACTAATAGATATTAAACTTGATTGACTCATATTTTTGGAAAAGTTATGTTCTAGTTTAAATTTACATAAACTTGATTCATTAACTGTAAAAGAACAATGGCAGAAAACTATGTAAACAGTAGCTACTTCTAAAATGGAGAACACTTTTATGTTTTGAAATACATAAAATAAATCCTATTTGTGTGCGAAACACACAGAAATATTCCCTAGTATATTAAAATAGTTGCAAAAAGCTTCTACGGACAAGAAGATACTGTTTGTCCACAGTTTAGTACAATGCGTATAAACTACCTAACAACTGTTCAACATTTTTTAAACTCAAATATTTTTGTTTTATCATTTAGTACGCTCAAAAATTAAACACACTATGACACTATAGCGAAAAAATACTTATTTTATAATAACAGATCGTATAAGCCTTGTGATACACAAAATACAAAAATAATAACTTAAACCGATTGCGTTTGTAAGCAATTCATGCGAATACTGCTTCAAACTGATTTGTTTTTTTATCAACACCATTGGTTAAAATTCTAGATAAAATTCCACACAATAATTTTTATGTTAAGATATTTTGGTTTTAATACAAAATATTTCTGTTTAGACATTGTGTACAATGAAAATTGTCAGTAGTATTGCCTATATCAATTCTTTGGATTCAATATTTAAAATTATTTTTTATTTCCAAATGTGTGTTCCTAACTTAGTCATGCAGTAAAAATATCGAAGTTCATGAATATCAATGAATTAGATGGATGACATCATTTATAGTACAGATAAATGTATTTTATAGGCATTATTAGTCCTGCTTTTTGGTTTGTTTTAATATTTCCAAATAAGTAACGATTTGAAATCAGTTCACATAAATCTTTAATATTTTTAGTTTATCAGTAAATACATTGATTTACTTATTTGGTTTCAAAACTTTTCTGATGTGTTAAAATGGACTATGTTTAATGTATAATTTCAAAACGAGATTTAGCATTGATTAAAAAAGTAAATCGTTTTGTTAAAACCGCCGCGCCATTTTCGTACCTGTAAGAGCGGTCACTTGCTAAATTATTACACACAAAATAAAATAGTAAGCGGAATATTGGAAATTTAAATATCTACAACAATTTTAAAGCTAGCATGTCAATCTTTAAGTTTTTTTTTTACAATTCCATTTTAAATCGTTACGATGGAAACGGAAGTAGAGAACATTGAAGCAACGATGCTATTGGTCATATTGAATAGCAAATAATTTCCAGTTGTAATTGAAATAATATGTTTACCTAAGCTAGGATGAAATTGTTCTTCATATGTTTTTCAACATTTGGTCAAATGAAACAAACTGACCATTGACAAATATGTAGAAAACTCTAAACTACATAGTTATTGGGTACGTTCTGGGTGCGTTAGGGACAAAGGGACAGAAGGCAGGTAGCATGTGATTTAGCTTTCACTTTTAACAACTGAACAACTTATACCTTGCGCAAAGATTCGTGGCGGCTGAGAGTTTAGGACGGTCGGGGAGGTGACCCTACCCTAATTAGCCCTCGCTCGGCCGATCCGGGTTATGGTCATGACTCGGCTACTGGGCTTAAGGCACAGTCGGTACAATTTTTTGCATTTCGGGATAAAGTGCAAAAATAACGTCATTTTTGTAATCTGCATCAAATAACAAGAACGTTAAGTCCAAACACGATATAATTGCGATGCTATTAAGTATTCAGTTTGTTTTAAAATAAAAGACAGTTTACAGAACAAGATATATATTTAAGATTATTTACAAACCTTCTTTATAACTTAAAATAGTTTCCCAGATTATTAATTTATAAATAGAATCCGAAACACGGTATTACGAATGCATGTTTCAACGATTTTGCGGCTTCAGACAGACCTTTCGTATTGAAATCATACAGCACACTCGGGAGTTTTCTTCAAGGTATAGGAGAGCCTTAAAAGTGTTGTTAGGTAACCGAGTCGACTTCAGCTTATGTAAATCCGAAAAACACTTTCAATGTACAATTTTTAATAGCTTTAGTTACTAAATATTCTTAATCTTGTTCTGTAAACTATCTTTTATTTTAAAACAAAGTGACTATTTAATTACGTCGCAATTATACCGTGTTTGGACTTCTTGTTATTTAAACATACACCTATTTAAAGAGCACTAATCAAGCCACATATATATGATAAAGGACACATAAATAATCGGTTAATATACAATTGACTAGTAAATAGCCAAAATTAAGAAAATCTTTTAGCTTGTACTTTATTTGATCAATAATTAGTCTGACAAACTACATGTGGCTAAACATATTTTCTTTTTCAGGGATATTCTTTCACCTTCAGCTCCTGTGAGAATCTGGATTACACTTCATGTACAAAATTGTAAATAGCTATAGTTTGTAAATAATCGTAAAAATATATCTTATTCTGTAAACTATCTTTTATTTTAAAACTAAGTGAATACTTAATAGCATAGCAATTATATCGTGTTTGGACTTAATGTTCTTGTTATTTGGTGCAGATTACAAAAATGACGTTATTTTTACACTCTATGGCGAAATGCAAAAAATTTTACCGACTGTGCCTTGAGCCCAGTAGGTGACTTATGACCATAACCCGGAGCGGCCGAGCGAGGGCTAATTAGGGTAGGGTCACCTCCCCGACCGTCCTAAACTCTCAGCCGCCACGAATCTTTGCGCAAGGTATAGTTGTTTCTCAATATTTCAACCAGCATTAAATCTTTAAGGAAATAGAGAAGGGTTTTTCTAAATATCTTTTACTATTTCTTCATTTCTTTAATGGTTGATTAGACATATTTTAGACGTACTTAGACATAAGTTTACATAATCTCGTCTTGTAGTTGTAACAATTAGAAACAAGTTGATTTAAATGGAATTAAATAAGTCAGTGATTTGAAGTGCATGCTATTTTTAAATACTGTGTTACATAAAAATACGCCATTCGACTTTTGAAATATCACGAGGAGAAATAACATAAATATTTTAAGAAAAGCTGTAAATTAAAATAGGCAAAACGGGAAAATATTAAGTTTTGGCAAATATAATAAGCTCCTTAACTATGGGTTAATTTGATAGCCTAAATAAATTCAAATTTGTATTATGGATTTGTAAAGTATCCATGCATTGTTAAATTTCTCCAAAGAACAATAAATAATTTTGTTTTGACAAAATCAAAAAGTTTTAAATTAATTTGCAATACTTACTCTATATGTGGATTTCAAGGTTGAATTAGTTCAATTAGTTGTAAAACAGATGAACTATAAATATGTAGGGTCTACTATTGGAAATTTCGGATCATTGCTTAATCTGGTAAATGTTTATTATTTTTACTATATCTCGTTAATTTAAAACATTAATTTTAGACGTACAATTTTTATTTTCTATTGCAATTAAATGTGCGAATGTTCTATTGTATTATTATTATGTCTATTAAGGTTTATACCGTACTTATTATATTTAATTAAATGTTGCTTTGATGTAGTATTTTAAAGGGAAAAAACAAGTCAATCTACATATTCAAAGAGTAACAGGCCACCAAAATAATACCATAGTGAGCAAACTAATTAAACCCCACTATTTTGAAATGAAAAAATCTAAACATAATATATTATTTCATATTTCAGAGCTCTAAAAGGCATATTTTGGTGGTTAATGCAACTTTGAAGAAATTTTTAATTTAAACATGGGTATCATCATTTTATTGCTCGTTTACTAGTATCGTTTAAAATATAATTATATATTTTTTGTTCCCGTTTCAAGTTGGTGACAATAAACGGTATGCGAATTTTTATTTACTACTAATTAGCCGTTTTACTCAAAACTTACAATTTTAACAAACATTGATTATGACATATAATTTCAATCTATATCTATTCGGTCACTTTTCCAACAGTTAAATGAAAAATGAAAAAAACACTCTCCTTAGTTTCTTTAGAAAAGAATTTGTGGGGTTTCAGTTTTTGGCTAAACTGATTCGTTTGCTTTAGTACGCACTGCTCGGATGGCCTGTTAGATGCGGTGTGTGTTTTTAAATGAAATTCCTTTTAAATAGTCACCATTGTTTTTATCTTCCACGACTACTAAAAGTAAGAACCAAATCTCTGGCATTCTAATTTCCAAAAAAACGGACATTACCCTCTACTTATATTTTATTTTCTAAACCCTGAACATCACAAAACTTTGTTTGACTTTGATGATAAAATTCCAAAATTGTGCTAATGACTTTAATTACAATGTATATACCGTAATGAAGCTTACATTAAATCTATCTGACTGTAGTGGAGTTATCAATATGAAATATGGAGTTGTTATGAAACCACGTAGCCTTAATTTGTGTAATAAGTTTATAAGTAACATAACGAGTGATTCCTTAGCCAGATGTACTGTGTTCACCATCAAAATATGTTAAACTTATAATTTAAATTCTATAGGCCTGCTCTGATTATTTCATTTGAAGTATATTATGAGTTTTATAAATGATTTTAAGAGAAGTCACCAACAAAGTGTGGATTTTGCGGGGGAGTATTTAAGATATCTACAGAGCGCGTCTAATTAAGCTAAAGATATAATTGTATTGACATTTATTACCTGGCTATATTAACTGTGTAAATTCAAATATTAGGGGTTTAAGAAAACAAATGGATATAATATTTTGATATTATTATATTTTAAATGGTTTATTCTTTGCAACATATGGAAAATAGGAGTTCTAATTATGGCTAGACTACTTGATTATTTTAAAATGACTGTTTTAGATGTATAATAATTTTTCTGTTATAAAATAGATATGCAAGTGTACTATTATATTATTTTAATTTTTGATATGGTTTATACCATACACATTTAAATAATGAATTACAAGTTTTAAGCTTTTAAATAGTCCATGAGTACCAAACATTTAAATGAAAATAGTATAATTGGGAACTTTACGTATAGGCAGTAAACTAATCGGTTTATTATTACATTTTGTTGTTGGTTGTTGTTACATCATTTGCAATAATTTTTGTATAGGAAGTAATACGTGACATTTTGAGAGTATAAATAAACTCTCGTTGTCTAGTGAAGAACTAACACATGTATATTAAACTAAATAGAAAAAATAAAACTAGACCTATGTTGACTTACCTAATTAAAATAAGATTCATTCTTTGTACGCCGGTGCCTTGTGACAATGGTTTCTCTCATTCTTTTATACTTAGGTTTTTGTTTTCCAGACGTCTCAGTTCTAGTATTCTAGTTCTGGGTTCCTCTTTATTATTTTTTTTTACCAAAACTAACATGGCAAATATCTCAACAAAAATGTTTTAAAGTATGGCCAATCCATCGTTGTAGAAACTAATTTTAATACCAGAATCGGTTTAACTTGGTTTCTGCTAAAACTTCAATATTTTTCTTTTAAAATTAATCTAGGAGAAATATTTGTTTTCAAATTCCAACTGCCCAAAAAGTATACTATGGACGTGGCTGTGATTTTTAAAGAAATATTTACTGTAGTTGAGAGTTACCCAATTATTATAAATATCTTTTAAAAGAACATTTTAAAGTTTTGATTTTAAGGTTTTGTTTTAAGTTGGCGGCCGTAATCGATTTTCATAATTGATTTTTGTATTTTTATGTTTTGCTCAGAATTAAAAATTTTACCAAACTTTGTTTATGATATATGGAGTTCTATCAAAATTTAATTCGAGTACTTAACTTCAAGTTTCCAACAGTAATAATATAGAATTTTTGATAAATATAAATGACAATATGTAAAATTATTACCTAACAATCAGATCTAGTGTAAATACTACTTATTTCTACTTAAATACCAAATAATGCTAATTACCTTTTCTTGGAAGCTGTCGTACAATCCTTTGGTTTTTTCGTCACATACAAAATATCAAATAATGCTGTTTAAACATATACATACTTTGTCTTTAAAGTTTGGTTATATCCCCAAATATTTAAAATGTATGGTCAAAAATCTTAAATAGTTTTAAAAAACTATTTGACTATATAAAAGACGTACAAGAGCACAATGACGATGTTAAGTGTTGGTACAATAATCACCTGTTACTTAAATTGTTTCAATTAACAGCTGATTTCATGATTTAAATCAATTAATAATTGATTGAGTAGTCTGTAGGTTAGATTTATATTGAAGAGAACCTAAATTATGCTGGTTATTTTTAACAGTTCTTATAATTCTTGTTATATATCATTTACTTAATAATTTGATTTAAACAATTAATCCCATTTATTATCATTAGTTAGAGTACTTACAAGTTTAATGCAAAAGTGTATAAAATACTTGTGCAGAGGTTATAAGGGTATATATGCATGCGAAGCTCACTGATGTTTCTCCTTGTTTATTGTAATGACTGCCAAAAGCTTCCTGACCAGAATTAAAGTATGTTTACTCTGTAGTAAAATGCAAGTTTTTAATGTCACATAGCTTGATATATAAATACATTCCTTGTAAAAACTACCTGAATATTACTAATTTTATTATGTAATACTGTATGCTCAAAAATTAAACATACTATGTCACTACATTAAAAGAGGACTGAACCTATTTAATAACAAACCGTATAGACTAACGCTACACAAAATACAATAATAATGGTTCAAACCCTTTTACTTTCTCACTATACTATATCACAGAGAAAGTATAGTGATAGCAAAAAAAATCGATGTTGAGATTTTTGTGGAAATATCCGTTTTGGGACCCACTGAGTCCAAAAAATGTTTTTTACAAAATGTCTGTCTGTATGTATTCATGTATGTATGTCTGTATGTATGTATATGTCTGTATGTATACAAAGCTAGAGCGAAAAGTATTCAATCGATTTCAAACAAATTTGCACCAGACATGTCAGGTAGACAAAAAACGGGTTTGAAAATTTTTAAAAACAACCCGCTTTTGGGCAAAAAACCCTAAAAAAATCAGTTATTATTTTTTTATAAAAAAACGGCTCTAACGATTTTGATAAAATTTTGCTTATTTGTAGCCTTTAATGTACCCTACCATATGCAAAAAACAGCATTTTTCTAAGAATTCTCGTTTAGCTAATAATAATAATAACTGATTTTTGGGGGTTTTTTGGCCATAAAGGGGGTTGTTTTTCAAAATTTTTAGTGCATCTATACAGGCCTAATTGACGTGTTTGTTTCAAACTTGTTCGAAATTGATGGAATAGTTATCTCTCTAGATAATAACAATATTTATTAGTTCATCTCCTACTTTAATAAATCACCTCTCCTACCCCACATACAATTATGAAGTCACAGTGAATCTGTTTAATAATTTAAATATGTTTGTAAGAAAGTATGTGCCAGTTCCTGGTACCGTTTATTGATTTTAAATGTGTTCATAAGAAAACAGTTAATACTTTTCACCAACACTACATGTTTGAAAGCTAGTGAAGTTTCGACGCTGATCTATATGTTGAGACGAGAATGATAGTATCAATGCTTTAAGTGCAGTATACTCTTATAATTACAGGGTGTTCGAAAAGTCTGATAATGGCTTAATATTTGGTATGTAAGGAAAATTGGAAGGTAGGTATGATTAAGGAACCTACTCTATGTAAAAATACTATTTTATTAATATGTAAAAAAAAATTTCTCCCATCTTGGATCTGTCTTTTTGAATGTAACTTTTTAATAAATAATAAAGTGGCCATCTTATACATAATTTCAATGTAAAAATTTAAGAGAATATCAATGTTGAAAACCGCACCTCCATATCTTAAACCGTTGTGAATATAATTGCAATTTACATAGAGCAGTTCCTCAATCACACCTACCTTAAAATGTTCCTTATATACCAAATATTAAGCCGTTCTCAGACTTTTCCCCCTCCGTGTATTTTCGTATTTAACATAAAAAATGTAATTGTATATTTCTAAATTTAGTGATCACTTTTAAATGATTTGTACGAACTTTTATCTATTGATCAATCCACACCTAAATGAAACAATCAAACGAAATCTCGCACCATCAGCGAGAACATATAGGCCTACATTTGAAAATTTTAAACAATTTGAATTAAATTCCTTATCCTAAAATAAATAATTTTGTCGGTAATGTTAATCTACAAAATAGTTATAATTGAATACTTGTAGGCCACAGTGCAAGCCTAAGTGTTTACGACCCTTACCACCCCTTGGATGTTTACCAAGATACCTCACCAGTACCTGACCTAACATCCCCTCATTGAGCCGACATTTCCTTGTTTTATTAGGGCTAATAAATATGACCACCCATTGTGCGGCAAAAGTAACAATAGGTAGTTGGACTATGCTATAAATTAATATTTGATAGTTTTAATACAATCTACTTTAGTTTTTAAGAATTTAATACTATAGCATTCAGAAAGAGGTGGTTGTTTTTCCGCGAATAAAATCTTTAATATTGTTATGGAGTCAACTCTACTCTCCTTGAGACAGGCACATTCAACTAGTTTTAATTTGCTATGTTTTGAAATAGGATAATATAAAAACATTGTAAAAGTGAATAATAAGTCTGACACAAATATTTTAACTGTTCTGTTTTCTATAGTACTGAAATTACATCTTCACAAAAAGGATTTTCTCTTAAATTGATAAATATAAAATTAATTATCTTTAAACAAATAATTGTGCTTACAGGATTAGAAATATTCATGTAGAAATAATGAATAAAAATCCGGTCATGGCTATCACATATAGTATAAAGGAGACAATACTAAAACATATACTTTTCTGTGTTAAGTAGATTAGTTATTCTGATAGCACTCCCATAAGACTTTTGTGTATCATTCTTGCAAAAAAGTTATTTTTTTAGAATGTGTGTTTTAAAAAAATATATATTTCTTGTTGGTAAAGAACAAAAGGTCTTTAGTTTGTGCTAGAATAATACAAATTGAGTAGCAGCATAATGCATAAGTAAATCTAGTGTCAGTAATCAGTACACATAGGTTAAAATATAATTAACTCTGATGTTGGTTTTAACTGTAGAAGACTGGATGAGAGAGTTAAAACTCACATTCAAGCATTCTGTACCCCATTCTATAGGAAGTAATTCTTGCGATAAAGTAACAGTTTTTACCACAAGATATTTAATATTTTCTTCCGTTTTAAATAAATTGTAAAATAGCTAATCATTAATCCTGCGGTATTAAAAAGTGCCTACAAAAATTAAAATTTATTGTTTCAACAGTTTCTGAAATGTAGTAACAAGTTTTCTTATTTTCTGCGATTTAAAATAAATAACCAAAACATTTATTCCAGTTATTTCTAACGACACAAAATAAAAACATTCCTATCAAATTTTCTGTTTCTAGTTGTTGCCGTTACTAAGTATGATGACGAGTTTTTCAGAAAAGTTTTCATATGTTCTGCAGTTTAAGAATAATTATCAAAATGTGTAATGTGATACGGCATAAAGAGAAACATTTCTAGCAAATTGTAAGTTTTCAACTTCAGCCATCAATGAAGTATTGTCAAAAGTTTTCCGAAAGGATTTAAATATTTTCTTCCGTTTTAAAAATTATTAATTAAAAATAGATATCCTTCGTTATCTCCAAAGGCGCAGAAAAAACATTTCTACAAATATTTTGCATCCTTAGTTTTAGCCACTATGCAGATATCGTAACGAGTTTTCCAAAACTCTTTCTTATTTTCTTCTGTTTTTAAATAAAAAACTAAACGATGTTTTCCTGGTTTATGGCAAAGTCAAAACACTCCGACCATAATTTACAGCTTCTATTTTCTATCAAGCTGAACTATAGTAAAGCGTTTTCCAAAAGAGTTAAGAGACGTTGTTGAATGATAACTTGGAATTTAATTCTGCGATACCTTCAACATTACAAAAAAAAAAAAAAAAAAAATAAATTCAATTTTTCTTTTATTGTTTTAGTTTTAGTAATAGCCGGGATAGGGTTTCCAGAAAATAATGCTGTTTTAAATTAATTAAATAAAACTTCAATTCTCCACCATCTCATATGAAACAAAGAAAATTCTTAACAAACTTCCCGTTTCTAGTTTCAGCCATTATTAAGATAACACGTTTTCCGGAAGAGTTTTATTTACTCTGTGTTATATTTACTAGTAGTATCTGTAGAAAATTGCAACATAAGTGCTAAAAAGTTATTATTAATTTATTATTTCACACAACAATTATTTATGATAACATGCACAATGCATAAAAAAAACAACAAAGGAAAACTATTATACAGGTGTCCCATAAGTAAAGTGTCAAACTTCGAGGAATAAATATTTTTATGGGTCAAAATAAGGAAATAAAAATAGGGGTTTGACAGTTAAACCATCCGATATAAAATCAAAAGTGCTACAAAAAAGTTTCCTTGAAATTTTTTGTTAAAATATACGGTTTTTGAGTAATTTAGGTTTAAAATTTTCAAACAGCCGCCATTTTGAAAATAATGATTGGATTTAATCGCTTATATTTCTTGAGCTACATAATTGTTTGGTTAAACTTTATGTCAAGTTTGAACTCAATCAGTCAAACCGTTCTCTAGATAATAATTATTTTGTAGAAAAAACAAAATGGCGGATATCTAGAAAACGAAGCGTTTTCGGGTTTGTGTTTATATAAACTGTTTTCCTTATTTTGACCTACAGAATTATTTCCCGAAGTTTGTTACTTTACTTATGAAACACGCTGTATACAAACACAAACATATTTTTAACAGTTTTTTGTTGATCAATAAGCTAGATCAACAAAAACGAACTTCGATCAACAAAGAAGGTAATTTTGGGATCAACAATGTGTTGTTAAAATTAAGTAAATTTTTTTGTATATATAACTATACATGATACTTTTCATATGCGGTTTTTCATTCTGAATTGAATGGAGTCAAAATTAGCTTTCTACTATAATTAGAACTTAATTTATAAGCGTTTCAAAATGATCAACAATTAATGTTAACTGACACAAGATCAACAAATAGTGCTACGAGACAAATATATATATATACATATATATATATGAATTTTAATGACACCCCAAAACGTGTTCTGGGGACCATGATCGGTGCTCATTTGCTACTCCCGACCTTGGGTCTTACCATAAGGGCCACTGCAATAGCTCATTTTTCCTATGGAAATTCGCTAATAATGGTTAAAAGAACCAGCAAGGCTCAGGTCTACACTTTAAAACCCTAACCTAAAATCTAGAAATACAAAAATAATTGCTTCAAATTTTGAAATCAGCTGTTAATGGAAATATTGGAACAGACAGCTATATACTATCTGTTCTTTTATTCAATTTATTGTTATGGTAATAAATGTAAATACATGTGTTGGTTTATCATTCTAGGCCTAACCTAAGAATTTTTTCCTACTAAATTTACAAAATATTGAAATAAAAAAAGGTTTTTATCTAAATGATCTATAGCCTATGTTACTCAGGTAAAGTGTAGCTTTTTATCAGTAAAACTATTTTTTCAATCGGTTCAGTAGTACCAGAGATTCCTACCCAATACATACAAACAAACAAACAAACAAACTTTACCTCTTTATGATATTAGTATAAATTAATGTATGAAGAGTTAATAGGACAGCCAAACAACCTTCCAAAAATCACACTTATAAGGTTTCTCTATGTGTGTGTGTCAACGTGTATCTTTTATAGGTTAATTAGTAGCAGATTTTATTTAAAAATGTAATTTACTTTAACTGTCATATTATTTTACAGAACAGCTGTTTTATGTTTTTAATTTATTTATTTAATACCAATAATGTTTTAATGTAAACTGCAGAACAGCTGTTGTATGTTTTTAAATTCTCATGTATTTCTTATGGGGATTTTTCGTTTTTCGGGGATCTCAAAAACCCCTTAGTTTTTAATTTTAGAAAAAACTTATATTTTTCCCTCGTTCCTTGAATCGATACCTTTAATTTGACACCTCTCCCATCATCCTCCGATTTACCAAATTCCCACAATTTTGAATCTAAAATTTTGCTTACAGAATTATATATAAGGATTAGACCCTCTTAACTTAAACCCTATTTAAAAAAATCATAATGATTAAAGTTGTAGATATAACCCTAAAGTGGGTCTTCTTTAAGTATTACGATGATGGATGAAATTAGCTTTTATATTATTTACATGTTACTCAATTACGTACGTACAATTATACGGATGTACACCCGCTTTTAGAGGAGTTGATTATTTGCTTCTCTTTAGTTAACAAATTATCCTCGTACAGTTTTGGACAGTCGAAGCTGTACACTCTGTATGCAGTATGCAGGCTGTCCGTAAGTAAAGTGCCAAACGTCAGGAATTAGAATTTGTTTGCACCCCAGCCCCAGCTCACGCTTTGCAACGTTCCGCTCGCAATTTGCACTCTACTTGGATTTAAACCGTGTACTTTTATGGTACACTATTTTACGTTTTGATCGATTTAGGGCGAACTAACCGTGGTATAAAGTCGTGTAAAAAAACAAAATGTGTTAAAAATATCCTACGTGAATTGTTTTAGGTAAAACCCCCAAAAGGTTTTATTTTAGTACAGAGCACCCATAAGCCATGTTATCTATACGACAGTCTCAGCTATACTAGCCAACTAAAAAACATCAACTCCCTTGCAATGCTTGGTCAGTTGACGCAACCCGCATAACGTGATGTTCCTTGTAATGGTAGTAGCATGTCTATTCTCCCTTAAGACCTGTACTGCACGGTGAAGGTGGAATCGAGTGTAGTCAAAAAAGTGCTTCAGATGATTTTCAAGCTGCTTAGACAATTAACGTGTGTACCAAATCGACCTTAAAACGCTGCCGTCAGAGTGAGAACACATATGTACATATACAATTTTTAAAACGTGTCCTGGGGACTATGAACGGTGCTCATTTACGCCATAAGGGTCTCTGTAATAGCTCATATTTCTATGGAAGTTCGCTAGTAAAACTGGTTCGGGTTAGTTAGGATGATGGCGTTGTTCAGTAGGCACTAATTGAACGTATACAGCATCATTATGCATTTATGCGCTTGCATTGACAACTTATTGCAGTATTTATCAAACGGCCTTCTTTAATGCATAGTCTACATATTGTTTTTTTTTGTTTTCACTGAAGTGCCATTCAACCTACTTCGTAGAGCTAAAAGCTTTTCACAAATTAAAATCTCTTTTGCCAACATATTCAGTTCTATTCGGTCGCACCAAATTGTTTCGTTTCGTTAAATACGATTATTTATGAAATGTGCACCTTTTTATTAAATGTTACAGCATTTGTATAATATAATTAACGGGGTTTTATTTATATCTTATGTATTAATTCGCTAAGAAAGTTCTTTATCGGCCATTACGTCTTTTTTGTTTTCAATCAATTTGTTCAAATGAATTGTCATTTTAAACGTTTTACAATGCATATTTACAGAAAAATTTAAAATATCACTGTGTTTTAAAAATAACTGACGTTTAAAGAATAAGCCATGTTATTGGAAAGTTAGATTATCCCTTAGTTTGAACCAGTTAACTTGGGCTATTAGAAATGTACCAATTTGAAGCTCAAACATTCCTATAATTCCCAAAAATGTAAGATTTATCATTTCCCACATTTAATTTTGTTAAATAATATAAAAAGAGAAAGTCGTAAAAATTTTCATGTGTTTATAAGGGAGACGTTTTGTCTAGAACTCGCCTTTAGTTTGAGAGAACAATTTAACGTATGCTCATGATATATATAAATTTGAAGCTTAAACCTTCCCTTCGCAAAAGTATTAAATATGTCATTTTATTACGTTAAATGTCTTAAATAATACAAAACGTAAATGCCTTCAAACTGTTGTTTATAGTAATTGTGTATTTACAACTAACAGCTGATTTATTATTAGTAAAATCTCACTTAGTACTTTTAATAATTAACTAGTAAGCCCCGTGAAAAATCACAGGCAGATTAATTAGATATATATCAGAAATACATAATTTAAAAAATACTATTTAAAAAGAACAGACATCATCTATGGGGATTTTTAACTCGGTAAATGTGTACAATTATAAGGATTATAAAACTGTAGGCCTATTTGTTAACAACTTTTATTTATTATACGTTATTATATATTTAAAAAAAGATAAAAATATAATCTTTCAATTGTTTTTTATTTCATATTGATAGATGAAATGATTTAGACGTTATTAATAATATTATAGTCAAGAAATTAATAATCGAATATGTGTATATGTTATACGAAGATGTACGAATGTTTCCGAAACTAAACGAATAGATATCTCTTCTTTAAAATTGTATAAATAAATATATATATGATAAAATGTTGTATTTATTATGCAGATCAAAACAAATCTTATAACGTATTATAGCATACATAAGTTCTATAACTCATTTAAAAAACCAACTTCACAAGAAATTATAGGCCTAATGATTGAAGTTGAAAAAGATAACCACAAAGTATAAGTATAATGCACTGGGTTTTGTTTAAATATACTACAGACTCAGATGTTATAATATATGGTACTCAAGTACGTGTACGTACGTACTTACGGACGTACACTCGCTTTTATAGTAGTTGTTTAGACAGCTGATCAAGGTTTTGAATTATTTCCCGAGATAGAAAACAACAAATTTAACCTATATTATGAAGTAATAACTAGTAAGCTCCAAGCCACACCATTGGTATCTTGTAAACTATAAATCTGACAGCAAACTTTAAAAATAGGGAACCTTTCCTTGCTTTTTGAGAAATTAAAGAATATTTGTTAACATATTTGTAAATGACCTCCATTTTCTAATATGGTGCTCAACTTTCAAATTTCTTATCAATATCATGGTTATTCAGAATCCAGAATTCCGTAAAATTCAAAACCATCATACAATATAGGATGTTTCATATAAAATTCGTATGTGATCGTCTTTTCCAATATAAAAACATTAAAAACTGCACTTTAAAATGAAAACTTGTAGGCCAATAAACAGATTGCTTTCGTTAAACAATAATTTGCAACAATGAGAATCAACAGCTGATATTGAACGTATGTTACCAACTTAATTTTTCATGTATGACAAGTTTGTAGTTTTATCACTTAGTTCATCTGTGTTATGAGTTAAATTTACAAAAACTATATTTGTTGGTTTTTAAGAGATATTTTTCTAAACAATGTTTTATTAGAGTTAAGAGCGTTTTATTTTATTCAAAACGTTTCCATATAAAAATTTAGTGTATACCGTTCTACTTTTAAATGGTTAGTAGTCAGAAATCACCAAGAACAAAAAAGTATTAAAATAACTCGTAAAATCCAAAATCATCATAAAATACAGGATGTTCCATCAGAAATTCGAAAGTTGACCGCTATTCTGGGAAATGGAGGCCTTTTACAAATATTTGAACTACATATTTTTTATTTCTCAAAAAACCAGGCAATGTTCACTATTTAAAGTTGTCAGATTTATAGTTTACAAGGTATAATGATGGCCTATTTAAATAAACGGTACCAGGAACTGGCACATACTTTCTCACAAACATATTTAAATTATTAAACAGATGTACGGTGACTTGTAGGGTGGGGTAGGAGAGGCGATTTTGTATTAAAGTTGTTTTCCCATAAAAATCCATAAAATAACGGAAAAACCAACTTTTCTCAAAAACGGCTCGAACGATTTTGATTAAAATTTTACAGTTTGTAGTACTTTAGGTCCCTAATAAACTGTAAAATTTTAATCAAAATCGTTAGAGCCGTTTTTAGAGAAAAGTTGATTTTTCCGTTATTTTAAGGGTTTTTACGGGAAAATTACCCTTAAAAATAAAAAATTCACAAAAATGAAAAAAACGCCTGGAGATACCGTGGATTAGTACCTCCATACCAAATTTCATCAAAATCGGACGACTGGTTTAGGCTCTAGGTCTGATAACATCCACACAGACACACAGACACACATACAGGCACACACACAGACATCACTCCGAAAACCACTTTTTTAGGTTCAGGGGGGCCCAAAACGGATATTTCCACCAAAAACTCAAACTCGAAAATTTTGACGAATACAATACTTTCTCCATATACTATGGTATAGGGGGAGAAAGTAAAAAGACACACTGTATATTTCGATTTGCTTGAAAGTAAGGTCACTGAACTTTTATTCGAGGTCTCCAAAAAGACAAGAAACAAAATTTGTATGATCTAGTAGACACCCTGAATAATTAATTAAAGATATCAGTAAAACATGCAAGGCTTGTTAGGAACGAGCAGAACCTTGCGTGTCGTTACGAAATCAGTCTTAAAAGTGCGCTCTCTGGATTTGTTTAATCTTTTGCAGTACTTTGTAGAAATATCTCCTGACAATATTAAGTCGTATTATTACTGTAGTCTTAAATTGCAACTGACCTGAATTTACTGCGGGAGTAATGTCTGGAGAATATTACCGCGGTATTTTCTTGTACGACTTTTTCCATAGGAAAGGTGAACTATTGTAGTGAATCTTATGGTGAGACTTGAGGTCGGGAGTCCCTAGAACACGTTATGAGGTGTTATTAAAATTTACGTGTTATGTATTTATATTTATGCGTTCGCACTCTAACGGCAGTTTACGTTTAAACACGTTGATTTTCTAAGTCACTCGGACGAGTTTGTTAGCCAAAAAATCCAACGGAAGCACGTGTTTTGGCCTGAAAGTAACTATTTTTTTTTAGAGTTTTCGTACTAGAATAAAAGGTTTTTGGGCCTTAGGCATACCTAAAAAAATATAGGAGATTATTCTGCACATTTGTTTTTTTTACACGACCTTATAGCCCGTTGGGTTCCCCCCAAAATACCATGAAAGTATCAGGATCAAATCCAACGAATCTAGTTTGTCTGAGGCTGCAAGGTCGAGCCGGGGCTGGAGACTGAGGTGAAAACAAATTCTACTAATATATTTCTTACACGCAGTCAGTTATTCAGCGCCTTCGTGAGTAGATAAATTTCCAAATTGTTGGTTGAACCCCTAAAACATATTAATTTGATTTTGGAAATTTGCTCAACTCACGTCAGGGTTTCAGCTGCGTCGTCGAGTTATTTCTCTTTTGATGTTGTTTGGTTATTAGTTTCAATTTACCATGTTTTCAAAAGAATCAAGCATTTGATGTTGCATTTTTCACTCCCCCTGCCCTTTGGTCACAAGCAACACGTAACTTTAAGACTATTTTTATAAGCTCATATATTTTCGTGTAAATTGGACTTGATATTTGCTACTTTGCTAGTTAGTCGCTAACATTGAGTCGCGTTAAACCGTTCTGTCCCTTAAAGGTGGGCCATTTTGTTTTCTTCTCAAAGTCTATTAGTGAAGTCCGGTGAATCATCTTTGCGGACTTGCTGAAGAAGTCAACACTGCCCTCACTATGGAACTTGTCGACAAAACTACCTTATTACGGCATTTCTTGGCGGCTGTTTATGAAATCATTCTTGAAACTCTTCAGCAGTTCGCATCAAACTAGGCCATCGCTATTCCGTATGAGCGAAAATAATGGTCTACGAAAAACGAAACTTTCTCTGGAATTGTAAGAAGCGTTAACGAAACTCAAACTATTTCTATTTATAAAAATAAATGTTTGTTTCTTTGTTTCTTTGTCCTCTACAGACTCAAAAACTATTCGACCGATTTTAATAAAAATTTCACACTCCATTTTATTGCCAGGAGTGTTTAGGCGTTACACTTATACAGTGAAAGGGATTGAAATGGAGGTTTCTACCCCTATACAATAAGTATAAATTAAACTCACTTCTTTTATACAAGTTATAAAGTTTAAGTTATGTAATATTATTTTTAAGGTATACACAAAACTATTTTCAATTTGATTACTTAAGGAGGGAATACCCTGACCGCCATATTGAATCTGATTCCCATAAGAGCAACGCTAAAGAATAAGTCATTTTCTCCCGTTAATTCGTGGAATAAATTAAAAAATTTGGTTTCATTTTGAAGTACTGTCATATGCGGATGTTGATTGCTGAATACATTTTCAAAAACAGTTTTATTGTTCCATAAAAGTATGATATAAATAGTAAAAAATAGTAAACTTTATACATTTTTTACTCACTTGCAAAAAGAGATATTGCAAAAAAACCTTAGCAATCAACACCCACAATCTATTTTACTTTGAGAAAAAAAAATACAGCTTTCTTTTTTTGACATGGTTAGGTTATTTTAACATTGAAATTTGTAGAAAACTTCGCCGTTTTGAATTTAGGGACCGAGCTTTAAGTCAAAGGGATGAAATGGAATAACAGCCCTTAAAATTAAATAGTAATCCATACACCTATTGGAACGAAGTTCCTTTACGCCGGTTGCGGAGTTAACAAATAGAAAATGTACACGTAACGAAAAAGCGTTATCAAATTGGTTGCTATGGTAATGAATGTAAATACATTCAAGAAACATGTGTTTAAAAGTGAGTTAAATTATCTGACTATTGCAATTTTTTAAATGTAGATTCAAGAAATGGAAAGTATGACGTGTAATACAAACTTAAAAAAGTAAGATAATAAAATTTTAATACTTTGATACAAGTATTACTGTTTTCATACGTTTAATGTTATTATAATAAAGGTGTAAAATTAATTATAACCTCAAAGCTAAGAGATGGTGAACACAGTTAAATGTCCATTCATTGTTAATACAACGAATAAAAATAATATGTTGGTTCATCAGTCTAGGCCTAACTTAATATTTCGTGTGTATGTTTAATTTATTTTACCTGTTTGAATGGCAACATACACATACAATTTATGTTTTGTGCAAATTTATGGCAAAGTATGTTTCGAATGATATAATTTTAATCTTTCAATTGCCGTTTATTATTAATTTTTTTTTGTATACAAGTATTTACTGTTTCCATACTTTTAATGTTATTACAATAAAGATATATAATTAATTATAACATAAAAAGCTAAGATAGTAAACACAGATAAATGTCTATTCATTGTAAATACATTCAATAAACATAAAATGTTGGTTCATCACTCACGTAAAATTATTAGAAAAATACTTATTTTTTCTATGTTCTCAAAAACTACTCAACTAATTTCACTAAAATTTAACAATTTATACATATTAGTACCAGGATTTTTTGAAGAATATGTTCACTACAAACAAATATATTTAAATGGTTTAGCTACCCTTTCGCAATAAAATAAATTGCACTATATTTCTACAAACTATAGAGCTAAAATGATTTTTATTATTATTCTTAATCTATGTAAATAAAACATTTGCAATTCGATTACTTAAGTCAAAGGGATGAAACATAATAACTACCCTTAAAATGAAATCAAGCAATAACGAAGTATTGTAGGTTCCACTAAGTAAGCAACAATCAATAATGTAATCAGCTGTTCTAAAAACCAACTAAAGCTGTGATTTCAGTTCTGTGTATATTGACGCACATCGTAATACAGTTAAAGTGAAAAACATTGTTCGATAATGACTCGGTAAACAGATACGGTTGTAGAGGTGTTTTGGACACCCTACGCCGTTATTATTTTTAATAACAGCTTTGTCGTTTCAGTCTCGTTAAATTGAACCAGAAACCCCTGTAATTATATTCCCAACCATTAGCGATTTTTTTTCAATTACGCCATAACCGACTCTGACTAACAGAAAATAATAGGGTCTAATTTGCCAAGTATTTATTCGATAGGGTAATTATCATATTACAGCTTTTATGTACTAATATGAGTTTGCCATACAGGATGGGAAATAGTGATATCGTGCGGGCTTCAATAATTAACCTCACAGTTTTTTCATTTCAGAAAGTATTAATTAACTCGTTTTGTACGTAATTGCTCATTACTCGTAAGTACAGGGAGTACAAAATAATAATATGTAAATTTTTTATGTATAAGTCAAAAACTCTTTTACTGTCTCGCATTTTTATCTAATTTCCATAGGACAGATAAGCTATTGCAATGACTTATATGGTGTAATTAATAAGCACCGACCATGGTACCCAGAACACGTTTTGGGGTGTTATTGATTATATATGTATAAGTTATGTGTATTCGCACTCTATCATCCGCATTTTACGTACAACCGGAAGCACTTATTTTGTCTGGAAGTATCAAGTTTTTGAGATTTTTCGTGCTAAAATGAAACATTTTTGGGGTTTTATATAAAAACATTGATATAGGAGATTATTCTCCACATTTAGTATTAGTATTTTTACATGACCGTAGGCCTGGTCATAAAAGTACCCGGTAAAAATTCACGTAGGTCGAAATCGAGTTTGTCCGCTCTTTAATAGAGTTTACCCAATAGTTGGTTGAAACCCTAAAACATATAAACTTAAATTTGGAAATGCGCAAAACTCACGTCATCGGTTCAGCTGCGTGGTCATACATTTTCAATCCTTAGAATTTTACACGACATTCTCACTCGGGGTATAAGAACAGATAGGCTTTATAGATGTACTAGCTGGGTGCCCGTGCTTCGCTACGGGTTAAGCTCGATAACAAAAAATATCAATTTCAAAGGCATCCCGTATACTATTTTTTAATACCCTATTTACACTATATACTACTTTCTTAGCTTAACTGTACACAATATTAATCTTTTAGTTTTATTAATCCCTGTCGAAGGACATCCTTTTTATATGCTTATTTAAAGAACCTCCTTTCTAACGCTTTTTACTTTTTAATAACCTTAAACGCTAAATATTTAAAAATACCGTCTTATTGCACATCTAGAGCATAAGAGGAACCACTATTTTAAGTCTCAAATTAATATGTTTTGTCGTTTTTTAGAAATAGTGATGAATAGTGGCATTTGGCTTTTATCTATATTTCTAACGCTTTTTACTTTTTAATAATCTTAAACGCAAAATATTTTAAAATCCCGTCTTATTGCACATCTAGAGTATAAGGGGAACCACTATTAATTTTAAGTCTCAAGTTAACACGTTTGGTAGTTTTTGAGAAATAGTGATCATCAGCCAGTCAGTGGTATTTGGTTTTTTTCTATGTCTCTAACGCTTTTTACTTTTTAATAACCCTAAACGCAAAATATTTTAAAATCCCGCCTTATTGCACATCTAGAGTATAAGGGGGACCACTATGTTAAGTTCTAAGTTAATATGTTTTGTCGTTTTTGAGATGTAGTGATCATCAGTGAGTCAGTGGTATTTCGATTTTATATATATAGATTAATTGTATAATGTACTCCGAGTAACGACACAAGAACCGGCCGGCGTGCACGTGTGCGGCTACCTGCATATGAATGTAACGGACTATTTGTGTTTTATGTACATATATTTTAAATGTGTTAGTGTGTTTTTTAGTAATTGACGAGCATTATATATATGCTATAAAAACTTTGAATTAATGTGATTCGAAAATGCCTGAAAAATAGGCGAAACGCGTCATCATTTAAACTGTGACCAAAAAGGACTGCGAGCAGAAACTCTAAAAAGGTATTTATATTAATATAATTCCAGTCCAGTAAGGCAAACACAAACAAATGAAATACTATTTTAAGTATCAAGTTAATACGTTTTGTAGTTTTTGAGAAATAGTGATCATCAGCCAGTCATTGGTATATGGATTTGTTTTATGTTTCTAACGCTTTTTACGTATTAATAACCTTAAACGCAAAATATTTTAAAATCTCGTCTTATTGCAGCATAAGGGGAACCACTATGTCAAGTCTCAAGTTAATATGTTTTGTTGTTTTTGAGATGTAGTGATCAACAGTGAGTCAGTGGTATTTCGATTTTATAAATATAGATAACCTTAAACGCAAAATATTTTAAAACCCCGTCTTATTGCACATCTAGAGCATAAGGGGGACCACTATGTTAAGTTCTAAGTTAAAACGTTTTGTCATTTGTGAGAAATAGTGATGAATATTGAGTCAGTGGTATTTGGCTTTTATCTATATATCTAACGCTTTTTACTTTTTAATAACCTTAAACGCAAAATATTTTAAAACCACGTCTTATTGCACATCTAGAGCATAAGGGGAACCACTGTATTAAGTCTCAAATTAATATGTATGTCGTTTTTGAGAAATAGTGATGAATAGTGTCAGTGGCATTTAGCTTTTATCTATATTTCTAACGCTTTTTACTTTTTAATAACCTTAAACGCAAAATATTTTGAAATCCCGTCTTATTGCTCATCTAGAGTATAAGGGGAACCATTATGTTAAGTCTCAAGTTAATACCTTTGGTAGTTTTTGAGAAATAGTGATCATCAGAAAGTCAGTGGTATTTGGTTTTTTCTATGTTTCTAACGCTCTTTACGTTTTAATAACCTTAAACACAAAATATTTTAAAATCCCGTCTTATTGCACATCTAGAGATTATTAAGGGGAACCACTATGTAAAGCCTCAAGTTAATATGTTTTGTCGTTTTTGAGATGTAGTGATCATCAGTGGTACAGTGGTATTTCGATTTTATATATATAGATATCCAACAGTAATTTATATTACGTATAACGTATATATCCGTTTCTGTAACATTACGAACAATCTGCGATTATTTCAAAATTACTAAATAAAGCCCTATACAAACTAGATTTTTTGTGGTTTGGGAGGTGGGGTAGTATTATTGTGAGTCCTTAGTCTCTTCGGAGATGTTTATATTTCATCGTTTTTGTTTCGCGTTCTACTTCTGAATTTTTGTAAATGTATTTTGTGTGGGTACTGCCGCAACGTTGTTGTTCTAGTGTTGATTTCATTTATACTTTTTGTGTATTTTTAAAATATTTGTTTTTTTTACCATAATAAAATAAATGTGTGCGGTCTTGGAAACGAAGATTCATTACGCCTTTTCTTCAATTCTTTCACCAACCCGACAACATACACATATAATTTTAATCTTTCACCTGTCGTTTATTATTAAATTGTTTTTTATACATTTAATGTTTCCATACGATTAATGTTATTATAATAAAGATGGTAAACACAGTTAAATGTCTATTCATTGTAAATACAGTACATTCAATAAACATAAAATGTTCGTTCATCAATCTAAGCCTAACCTAAAAATTATTGTGTGTATGTTTAATTTATTTTACCTGTCTTAACAGCAACATACATACAATAATTTTAGGTTAGGCTTATCCTAAAATTATTGTATGTATGTTGCCGTTAAGGCAGATAAAATAAATTAAAAATACAGACAATAATTTTAGGTTAGGCTGATGAACGAACATTTTATGTTTATTGAATATATTTCAGCGCTTGACGATAATATCTGAACTACTCAGGATGGCCGATCGTCTCTTTAAATTGATGAACCAAACCCGATGTTTCTTGAATTTATTTTCATTCATTGAATTAGCAATCAATTTGGTAACTATTGTGTCTTGAATTGGTTAATTAACTATAACAAGATATTGTTATAGCACATTTTTTATTAATCTCGGCTATATCGAACAGAACTTGAACATAACAATGTACTAAAACTATTGCTGAATAGTTATTTACATATGACTATTGTCTAGAGTATAAACATATGATGCAATACACATATGAAATCTACAATATTCTTCCCCACTTAAATTCAAAAGTCCATTGGAAACAAAATTAGGATACATCGAAGAAAATAAGAACTTTACATAACATAGTCTTTAAACCGTTCTGGTTGTTTCCTCATTCTCTCCGAACGTCTTGGGTTTTGGTCGGGATTGATCTCTTGAGGTGGTACAACTGGATGTGCTAGTAATGGAACGTCTTCATTTCTAGTTGGAGAAAGTCGTGGAACATCAAAACACTGTGTAGGGCCAAAAATAACAGACTTCTTATTTTTCTTGCTGACTAGTGTTGAGTAGAGTTGGTTAATATATCTTATTATTATTCTTCCACTGTCCAAAAGTATCAATAGTGTAGTTTGCCAATTTTCTTGTATACTCCCAAATGTTTTTGTTATTTTTGAAAAATCGAACTTGTACTCTCTCATTTACATTCAAGCTTCTTGTAGACTTGATGTGACTACTTGAAGGTTTCGGGTTGTTTGAGAAGATATCATTCAAGCGAATTCTGAATTTTCTATTTAAGTCAAGTTCTGCAGGCGATTTTTACGTGCAAGAGGGGTAGCTCGATATCGAAACAATATCTTTCTTAATTTGTCTTTAATTGGAATGTGTTCATTAGAGGTAGCTAGAGGATTGTGTTTGTTGGTTTGAACATTTATCTTTGAAAAACCGTTTGTTGCCGGATGACCCGGAGCAATTAATTTTTAAAAAATCCACTGTTTTTGCAATACGTTTGAAATTCATCACTTTTGAAAACAGCAGCATTGTCTGATACCATTTGTCTTAGATAACCTTGAAACTAGCAAAAATATCTTCTAGTAGATTGATAGTCTTGAAGGAATCAGGAGTTACTTTTGATATTCTTATTTCCGCTCACTTTGATTTTGCATCCATGCAGATTAAGAAGTAGGTATTTTCAACTGGACCTGCGCAATCAATATGCACTCTGTCCCAATTACTTTCAGGCGTCTCCAAAAGTGAACTTTCCGAACGAGATTTAAGAAACATACCTTCCAGTTCAAGATTAAACCCTGCAAAATCGAATTTCGCTGAACATTTGATTAATGAGGACCATTCTTATAGTGATTAAGAAAAAAATATGGAAATATTGAATTGTTGCAGTAAGGGGCATAAATTGAACACCCTGGAGGCCTACCATATTTACAATAGCTGCAAAAAGGATAAAGATATATTATTTAAATGACCAAACGCAATTCCAAGCAAACATAACATTTGATTTAATGGATAAGATGCCTCCCCCACGCTGCTACTGGCTGCCAGTTTGAACATAATCTTTTAGTTTGTGTTATGAGAGATTTGATGACAGTCACATACTGTGGCATTAATAAACTTAACAAGCCTCTCACATGTTTTATCAAGTGTCGTTTGGTGTTTTATACGTATTATGTTTGATTTATTTATGGTTTAAACACCAAATTAATCTCTGTTATTAAATTTAACTGTGAAAAATGTTTTTGTAATCGTTCTGATGATGCCTGAAGATGAAAAGGTGAAACAGCTGTAAGCGAGAGATAAAACTTATAAAAGGATTGCTAAGGCAAGTACTAAATAATAATATTATATTAATAGCAATCGGATATGGCTACAAATACAAGTTGTATTTATATTCTTTTTATAACTCTAAAGCAAATAACTCTATAACACACTAGTGGCTTGTATGAGCAATAGCCCCTATATTTCTAGGAGCAATACCTCTTCGCGATGGCCCACCTTTGCGAGGTGGTCTTCCAGCGTTATTCATTACAGTAAGAAAGTACAGTTGAAGTAATTTTATAATGTGTTTAATCATAATATAGCTTAAGCTTTGATTTTAATTCTCACTTTGGAACAAAAACACAGCTACAATAACAAAACACATCACAAAACTGCACATTCAGGTGTTGTTGTGATAGATAAATTTTCCAATTTATATACAATCACCTGTTTTTAACATTAAATCACTTGATTTACACCTATATATACCCATGCTATTTAAATGGAACTTATTATTTACAATCACCTGTTTTTAACATTAAAATCACCTGATTTACACCTACATATTCTCATGCTATTTAAATGGTAATTATTTTATTCCGTAACAAATTTTCGTGACACAATCAAGAAAAATGAATATTTTCCCCCAAAACTTCATGCCCAAACCTCTCCCATATTTCTACGACCTACCGTTCGCTCACAATTTCATTTGCAAATTTGGGCTTACGGCATTAGATATATAAATTATAGCCTACATTAGTTCTATAACTAATATTTAAAAAAAACAACTGCACAAGAAATTATATTATAGATTGAAATTGTAATCATAACACCAAAGTACAGTATAATCTACAAGCTAAATTGTGTTTAAGTATTACAGATGATGGATGAAATCGGTTGTTATATTATATTGCTACTCACGGACGTACACTCGCTTTTATAGGAGTTTACTATTGCAAATTAATGGTGTGCATGACTCGTATCCACGCACAGTTCTCGTGCCTATTTGGTCACTAACCTATTAGATTTATATTTATTAGCGAATTTCCATAGGAAAAATGAGCTATTGCAGTGGCCCTTATGGTGAGATCCAAGGTCGGGAGTAGCAAATGAGCATCGATCATGGTCCCCAGAACACGTTTTGGGTTGTCATTAAAATTCATATATATAATATGTATATATATATATATATATATATATATGTATATATGTGTTCGCACTCTAGCGGCCGTATTTTAAGTCCGATTTGGTCCAAATTTGGTACACGAGTTGGTTGTCTATGTCGCTCAGACGAGTTCGTTAGCCAAAAAAATCCAACAAACGGAAGTACGTTTTTTGACCGGAAGTAACTATTTTTTGAGATTTTTACTACGAGAATGAAATTTGTTTAGAGTTTTTTCTAAAAATATAAATGTAGGATGTTATTCTGCACATTTTGTTTTTTTACGCGACCTTATAGCTCGCTTGGTTCCTCCAAAATCGACCCAAACGTAAAATACCATAATAGTACCCGGTTCGAAGCCAAGTGGTGTAAACTCGCGAGGCCACTAGATGCAAACAAATTCTACTAATATATTGCGTACACACAAACAGCTGTTCAACGCCTTCGTGAGTAGACCTATTTCCCAAATAGTTGGTTGAAACCCTAAAACATAGGCACATAAACTTAATTTTGGAAATTCGCTCAACTCAAGTCAGCGGTTCAGCTGCGTGGTCGAATTATTTTGCTTAGTAACTGTTGTGTAAAATATTTATGGAATATATAAATAAATAAAATTAATAAATTAAGTATTTAATCGAGCATTATGAGCAATTCATCGTTGTTTAGAACATTGAATAGTGTATTATTTGTCTAATAAATAAAGTATATTTTTTGTAAGAAAATTGATTCGTTTATTGAAAAAACGAACGTTCAACTTCCATTTTGATTGCTTTGAATTCCCCGAGAGTACACGTGACTCGACTTTCTAGAGGTGTAAAATAAATCTATGAAATATTGCACTTGACATAATATCGTGCCTGCAGTTACTCCCAGGTACGTTCAGCCGACAATGCGGATTTGATTGTAAGAGCAACCCATGGGGATTCATTCATAAGGTTGGAATACATTAATGTTGTGAATACGCTATCGTTAAAAAGGTGAAAACGTTTTATCGCACGTGCTTTACCTTCCAATGTACTGAGTACGAGTTGTTTTAATTTATAAACACAACAATATTTTATGTACATATCATGCTGTTATTAGGTTTAACTAAACTATTATCATTCATCCGATAGGAAATTAAAAGTGTTACGAAGGTGCCTTGATATTTTTTGTTAAAAGGTATGGGTTTTGAGTAATTTAGGTTTGAAGTTTTCTAACAGCAGCCATTTTGAAACGCACGATTGGATATAATCGTTTATGTTTCCTAAAATAGATCATTGTTAGGTTTAACTTCATGCCAAGTTTGAACTCAATCTGTCAAACATTTCTCTAGATATAAATTATTTTGTAACAACAAAATAAAAATGGCGGATATCTGGCGAAGCATTGCCGGGTCCACTAGTTTATTATGTTTTACCAATGACGTTTAAACAGTTACCGTTTTACTACGTAGTAGCAAAATCTACCAACACTGTGGTAAGTTTGTTTCTTATTGATTATGTGTCAGTGTAACTTTAGCGACTTAATTGTGTTGAGTTATTTGCTCACTAAAGCTGACAGCTAGAGTTAATACTGTTATTACACCGTTCAAGTAATAATTAACTAACATACGTTTACTCGTTTTCAGTTATAATCCGAGTTCTTTTTACGTTGAACTTTAACTATTATTTGCATATTTTTACTCCATCCTTCACGCAGATTTAATTATTTCATTTGCAGTGCAATTGTATAGTATATATGTTAACATGGATGTTACCGCTGGGGGTTAGGAAACAATTTCGTACCCATCCTGACGCAACGGTATCTTGTTCTAATAGCAATAGTTCCTTTCTACCTAGTAAATTTATCTAGTTCTAATTAAATCAGCGGAGGCTTTAACTAACTAACTAGCCGCTGGTAATATTGCCAGCAGGCAGCGGAGAAGAAAGGGTTCACATTAGAATATGCAAGACTAGTTAAGTAGCCGCTAGTACAGTTGCTACCGCATAATTTTTCTTGGTTTGTTTCACCATTCATTTCTGTACGTATCACGTAAGCTTTTTATTTTCAATGGGAGCAAACCTATTTTTAGTCCTCGTTGCTGAAGTTCTTGCAATAAGTCACTAAATGCTGCATCTTTGGCCTTTCTGTTAGTGTAGTCTGCAGAATAAGCGCAATTTTGGGTAAGGATAATTTTGGAATAAATCTAAAAATGTTATAATGTCTTTGCCCGACCAGTTGTTTGTGTCAACCATATTGACTTTATTTTTGAAATGAAATATTATAAAATATAAAGCAATATACAACACTGCGTAAAACCAACACACGTCTTACTTCACCAGCTGCTAAGTGAGCTACTAGGGGTTCACATTGGCTGCCTGCGCCAGCGAGGTGGTCACGTGACTGCTAGCGGATGGTAGGCAGCGTTAAAAAGTTAAACATGTTTGACTTCTGTTTTCGGCTAGTAAATACTAGCATTGAAGAAACAACACTATAAGAAGCGAAACCCCCATGTTATCAGAGGTAACACTTTTCAACAGTCGAAAAAGCCTAGTTGGCATCGAGGCCAACAAGTACCGCCAGCAGCATCGCCGCGCGGACTGTACCTTCTCTGTTGGGACTGTACCGTCGGTCGGTCGCGTCTTCGTTTGTGAAGTTACTCTAATGGGTCGAATGTTTGGAGTTTTGTAATTTTTATTTTTACTTGTGATAGAGAACATTAATTAACATTATTTTTTCCCGTTATATAGCAACTATTTTGGGCAGAGTTGACACAGAGACCTCCAAATAGTATAAAGAGGCACCAATATTTTAGTATAAAGACCTTGAAAATGTATACCACTCGATGGGGGTTTGTGGGTATAAAACCTTTTCAGTCCAAAACCTCCCATTGTTGTAGTCCCCAACCTCAACAATCCCCTCTACGATTTGATCTAATTTCTTGTGTGATTTCCTTACTCATGCTAATTGTTTACAACACGATCGCTCATTCCCTTACGCGAAGAATAAACGTACAACTAGTTATGGAACACCCAGTATAATAATTTCGTACTCTATGTGTACCATACTTTGCTTTTAATTATTTTAGTTGTTGCTTACGTGCTCGATTGTAAGTTTCTTTTGTAATAATACGAGTATAAAGATTATTATTATTTATTTATTTATGGTTTTTTCCCCAGTTCAAAATAGTGACCTTAAAACCTAAATCTTTCAGAGCGTTTTAGCAAAAATGTCATAAGTTTTGCCATCAAAACAATACTTTTTATAAGCTTTAAATATCCAAAAAGCGGTAATGAACAATCTAATGCCTTATTTGAGAACGGCTGAAATATATACGTTTGGTGTCAAAACATAATTGTATTGCTATTTTACCTAAGTTTTTGCACATTTAGTTTTAAATATTTTACCCATTTTAAATCCGATTTGATGAAATAGAAGGTTTATTTGTTAATTACTGTTGCATTCATATTTAATATATACCTTGTATGAAATATTTCTTCAACAAAACAAGCTTAGAAGACTTTCCCTAGATTATCTCACAGTAATAGATTATCAAATCAAATTCAGGAAAACCCAATGTTCAAATAATGTTAATTGGAGATTTAAGATAATTTGTATTTGGTATTTGACATAATTTACTGTACCACCTTTAAAGAAATAATGACCACAATTTGGAATGCGTGCTGAGCTAAGACGAAGATGGTACATACAATCCTACAAGAAATGAAAGTTTACCAAGTACAGCAAAAGATCTGTAACCTTACCTTATTTAAAGTTGATATTGATAACCTGAGTTAGCTATTTACAGGAAATATAATAAATATAATTCGTATAACAAACAGTTTGTTTATTACTTTAACTGTAAACTGATATTTAAAAAATTTACATGCCCTTAAGTAAAAGATAAAAATTTATATGCCCTTAGTTATAATTAAAAAGAAAATTAAAGAAAAGTTTACATTTACAATATTGATTTTGATTATATTTAAAAGATCTCTCCCCTAA